>JAOTOL010001468.1:0-77500 GCA_034440575.1 Imbricaverruca yamaguchii | reverse complement strand
CAAAAACGTTCAACCATTCGTCACGCTTTAACGGATACAGATATTTTAATGAAACTTTCAGTGTTTGCTTATCTTCAGGGATGCAACAAAACGTATGAGTTCAATTCTTTTTTATTTTTGACTAGATATAAATTTTGCATATTTGCCAAATTGCAGTTCATATAGAGGATTTTGGCTAGAGTAACCATTTTTTATTAGGCACGTTGACTTCCAACAACGTTTCTCGGCCTACTCTACCCATTGGAAAAGGAAAATTAAAGAAAACTTGAAAACCCAAAATTTTGAAATTAAAAAAAAAACTTTATTTTGGTTGCAAAAAAAATATCCCTGGTCGATTTCGCTGTAATTTTCTCATTCTAAATAAATTATGTTCTTCATATATCCCCAAAATGAACTCCCCAGAGACAAAAACATAATGTAAGTCGTGAAAAGTCGTGAAAATCTAGCACCCCTGGTGACGTCACTTTTGGAGAAAAATAGTTTTGGAGGGTGGACCCGGACCCTACTCGTCGAGCACTTTCCGATGACACCGCTTTCGGTTTCGTGCGATGCTTAGTTTGGATTTTAGGGGGGGCCTTCAATCGCCCCCCGCCCCCCGAGACGGGGTGCGAGGATTTGACCGGAAAGACGGCGCGGGTTAAAAACGGCCCGACATGTTCTCTTATGATGTGACATTTCAGTGACAGGAAATCTGCAAGTGCATCCGCATCATAAGATCGGCAATAGATGCCCATCAGTCACACCATGCGGAGATGCTCCAACTAATTGTTTTGTGATGGTCGTGAAAAGACTCTTACAGGAATTGCATTAGCCTCTCGCAGGGGCGATGCTTAATATCCGTAATGTAATGCATAAGGAAAATGTAATGCATATGCTTAATACGCGTAATATAATGTATATGGAAAATGTAATGCATGTGCTTAATACGCGTAATGTAATGTATATGGAAAATGTAATGCATATGCTTAATACGCGTAATGTAATGCATATGGAAAATGGAAAAGGTTTGAAAATCTTCAGGGTAATGCTGAGACGCCTTGGATTATGAGCTATGATGTTATGCAAGACCAACCTAGATTATTGCAATATATACATATATATATATATATATATATATATATATATATATATATATATATACATATGCTTCTTCAAGTAGAAATTGTGTTGCTTGTGACACCAAATTATTTGCATTACGAAGCAAACTTGTATTGCTTCAGAGCTTCGTACAAGAAACCACACAACACATTGTTCATCTGAAGAAATACTTCGTGTTTCGTAAGTGTACGATATATCGCATTGAACCCATACAAGAATTAATGATCATCTTGCATGAAGTGACATGACGTATGTTAGTTGGAGTGTTATCTGACCTGAGGGACATTTCGAATTAAATGCTTTTGGTCGCACACAACCTCATTGGCATAAGTCATACGGGCGTGAAACATCGACGATAGCATCAGATTGAATATCAGCGAATTAGTGTGAAAAGCAGACGAGGAAGAACCAAAAACAATATTACAAATGTGGCAACAGTGTAGGTAGTAAGCGGGGTCAATCAACATTCATGTATGTAATGTTGAATGATTCTGCTTGATTGAAACATGAATGTTCAATATGCTCTTGCATATTGAACATTCATGATTATGCCGACGCATTATGTATTCATGGCTTTCGTGCAAGACATGCAACAGCGACGCGTTGCCAGCCGACTGATATTGGACAAACAGTGACAGTGACGTGTCAATCGGTACACTGAGAATGTATTCTAGTTGCCTCCAACCCACTTATCAGGCACGGATTACGAAATAGAAACGCTTCACTGTCATTTCATGTTGGTTTAATTTAGACTCATTCACAGCTGACCACAATGTGGGATTGCTAGCCCGCACCGTCTGGGGGTTGATAGGCGCCCCTAAGGTTATCCGATGATAGGTAGACGATTTAAAGAACGGCGCGATGTAGCGCGCCGAAATTTGGCATACCTTTTTCAGGTCAATTCGGCATGTTGTGTCAAAATGTTGAGGTCAGATGATCTTGGGTGAACAGTTTAGTCAGGGTCAAGTGAGGCCACCTCCAGAACAGTTCAATCAATCGTCACGCTTTAACGAACAAAGATGGTTTAATAAAACTTTCAGTGTTTGCTGAAAGTTGCATTTAGGGACGAAACAAAATGCACCAGAAGATTTTTCCCGTTTTTGATTACTTATTAGTTTTGCATATTTTCCCATTAGACCTAATATATAAAATTCTGGCTAAAGTAGGCATTTTTGATGAGACCAAGCTGGCTTCGAACAACGTTTTTTTTTCTTCAATCAGCTCTACCGATTATAAATTTAAAAAAAAGAATATTGAAGACTCAAAATTTAGAAATATAAAAAGGAAATCTGATTTTTCTGTGGGATATTTTTTAGTGTTGTGGTCGATTTCTCTTTTGTTTTCTCGTTCCAAATATTTTTTTGTTTCTTCGAATCTCCCCCAGTATGAACTCCCCAAAGCAAAAGTATGATGTAAGTCGTGAAAATCTAGGCCTCTTTTGACCCCACTTTTTGGAATACAATTTTGGGGATTGTGTCTGACCCTACTCGTTGAGCGCCTTCCGATAACACCTCTTTCGTTTTCTTGCGAAGCTTAGTTCGGAGATTATAGGTGTTTTATCATCTTCCATCCCATGGCTGGGTGTGAGGATATGACCGGAAAGACGGCGAGGACCAGAAAGTACATCCTCATTGGTTCTATAGCTTTAGTGATTTTTTTCATCACACTTAGTCTGACTTGTTGATAGTAGGTAGCGAGTGAATCTGTTCTACCCTCTGGTCACCAACCACGCTAACTGAACAACTGAACCTCGATGCACATACTGTTCAGAATCCTTTGACAGTCATGAACTTTAGGCATTAAATATCTCCTACATTGATCGGGGCAACGGACAGGCAGACAGGCAATTCAGCAGCTTGTTTGCCACCAGCTGTGTCGCCGCTGTGACTGTGGTCGGCGCTTCTGGTCAGCAGCAGCCTGTCTGCCGGTCTGACCGGCTGCCGGACCCCCGACCCCGGCCGCTGCGCTGGCAGTGACGGAGCGGTGACATCACCGCACGGCCCCTGACGTCGTTACCGGCGGCCATAATGCGATCTGTGACGAGCGCCGGCTCATATCGGCCCGGCGGACAAATGTCGACCATTGGCGGACGCGACACCGGCTGTTGCGCATCGCCCCGCCGCCACCCGACCTCGTCATGGATGTCGCCTCTGGGGGGGGCTTGGAGAACGCGACAAGAAGGAAGAGCCTCCCCTCCTGAATTGTATCCAATCGTAGCCATTCATCCTATGGCGTTGGCTGGAGCGAATGCTACTGATAATCTGCTCGTCCGCAATGTTTGGCGCGCGCCTACATCCACGGATCTGACGGCTCCATCGTTCGCGCGGACTTAGTGCTTGTTCGTGATGCGAGCACGACACCAGAGTCGGACGCCTACGTGGCAGGCGAGACAGACATACCGGTGAGAGACGCTGCCGGCCAAATGCGAAGCAATGCAGCTCAGCGACAAATGGCCACCGATGCCATCGCCAGCTGCGTTTGCGTCGGTACGTAGTTTGGATAGTAGCGTGGTACACCGGTGGATGTGTGATGACGGTGATCGAAGACAAAGGTAGCCTACTTCCCCACCTCGGCATTGCACCCCTGAGATGACCCGTGGCAAAAGTGGCCCACTTCCTCACCTCTGTATTGTACTCCTGAGATGCTTGATCAAGAGCCAGGCGATATTGCTTCAGCGCGAGGGAAGGGTCGTTGTCGTGTTCTGCGTACAGCCGACCCAGCTCCACCATGCAGCTCACTCTGGCTGACGTGTGGGACTTGGGGTCGCGCATTCGTGACCCGTTCAGGTCGACGCAGATCAGCAGCACTTGTCGCGCCGCCTGCGGTTGTCTCAGCTTGGTATACGTGTGTGCCAAATTGAGGTAGGCTTCTGAAACAGTTATATCCGGGTGTGCCACAACAGTAAGGAAGTAAATTTTGTATAATCGTCAATGACAAAGTATTGGGTTTTTAGTGGATCAGAAAATTCATGGAACTAGATGAAATTAGCACCAGTTGTCGATAGCACAGGTGGTAACAGATGTTTCACATTATATGAATATATCAGAAATATCCTAACTCTACACACTACCGCAGCAATTCCGGGCTCTGAATAAACTAAGTTGTGTTGTAGCTATTCACGATTGTTGTAATCACGTCAGTTGGATGTACTCACGAGCAAAAAGCTGTCGATACCCGATGGCATTTCGGTAGCATGTTGTGGCCTCATCGTACCTGCCCTGGGAGTATAAAAGATTCCCTCTGAAAAAGTGCGAGAGAAAATAATCAGCAATAGCTGGCACCGAACACAAAGCAGCAGGGCTGTTGTTGTTTATTGGTTGGTTCACGACACACTGTATGCACATTCACGGCTAATGGCGCTGCCCACACTGTTTCGCCGGTGGGCCGCGGGATTGGGAAATGTCCTGAGTGGCCCTAGAGTCGAACCCGGGACCTTTGGTACCCATAGCCCGACACCTTAACCACTCGGCCATCCCCGTCCCGCAAAGCAGCAGGGCACTGCTTGCGGACAGCACGGCACATTTCGTCCACACCAGCACAGCAGCCATTAACGCGCGCAACATTAGCCGTAATGTGAGCGCTTGTCATGCAGCTGTTAGTGTGAGCGCTTGTCACGTGAGTGTTGGTGTGAGCTGTCCTCCTGCTACCGGCGGATCACACGACAATGGGTGGAGCGGCTGCGCCGAGCGCCGCTTCATTGTCTCCTGAAGCCACCGGGGGCACCTGAGGCCATATGATGCCACCTGAGGCCATCGGAGGCACTGGAAGCCACCTAAGACCTTCTAAGACCTTCGAAGCCTCCTGAGGCTACCCGATACCGCCTGAGGCTATCGAAGGCTACCAGAGGTCACCGGAGGCCACCAGAGGCCACCTGACACCGGCGCCGGCACCGTCGACCTAATGAAATGCCAGCGTCGTGCGACGATGACGAGTCGGCCATCGGATCGGCTGGCATTTGTGGCATCCCGGGCCGCTCTTGAGGGCCGCACTGCTGCTCTGGCCACACCTCAAGGGTCGGCAGGTCCGGCCACGATTACCCAGTATTGATTAGCGAACTCGGCCGGCGCGGTAAGGTGTGATCGAGGCTCTCGGCGGTACCAATGGCGGTGGAAATGTGGGAGGGGCGTGTGTCGTCACGTCATCCATGACGTCAAGAATTCACGTATTTGGCGTCCTTGTCGATTACCTCTCTGGTAATCGTCTGTCTGGAAATAGCTTCTATTTTCCAAATAAGGATACGGAAAGGCGACCTTGTCAAGTGCTGACACACGATGGTAGGCCGTGCTACAACACAGGGTATACTAACCAATCACTTAGTAATCACACACTAGCGATAATTTCGTTTCAGTGTTTGTAATCTGCCATATAGAGAGCAAGACTGGCAATGGGTATCTTTGCACATGTCCCTCTCGAATGGCGTTGGACAACTGGTGTCTCCTCGAACAACTGCCAACCACTCAATTGGTTTCAATTTTCGACCCTTGCTAGCTAACACTGAAGTTATTTTATCTTTCTGAAGTAGCATTTGCCGCGAGCAACTCAGGTTTTTGATGTTTTTACTCAGCTTTACGTTCACAGAACAAGACACTTCCAGTGCACTTGTACGTATTTTATACCCCAACTCCTAGGTTGCCTTTAGGCATGCGTGGACCTTCACGCCGTCTTCCTTTATACTCCTCCGATGTATTCGTCCTTTACTCATGCCTGGGTAGACAGGTGGCACCAATATTTTCCGATATTTAACGTCGGCCAATGGGCATTGACAGCAGGGATGGCCGTGGGAGAGATCGTCTTGCCAATGACGGCTGTGATAACGCGATGGACAACTCAACAAATCCGTCTTCATTAGTAATTGGCCTTTCCAATGTGTACGGTATTGCATCAGATACGCTGACCGGACACCGAGTCATGACGTCAGCAACCGGAGGTCTTTGCCCGGGTCTGTGGGTCAGCTTGTGTCGGGCTCGTGGCAATGCAGGTAATGCGTGACCGCATACCCTACAGTGACGAGCCCGGTCACGGCCACCATGGAGGGTGAAGCGAAGTCTGAGACTCCACTGGCAGCGCCACCGAAGACCGCAGGCGCGGGGAACATCAGGCGAGTGCCGAGAGAACATGGAACACCTCACGTGTCCCTGCCTTGCCCAAAGCGTGGCAGATCACGACCGAAAGAAGGCTTTGGCGCTAGCATCGATTTGGCGACCACGACTTACCCAGCTGTCAGAACTCCACCAATGCCTTGTCACCGATGAATATTGCATGGAACAATTTGCTGATCACGACCGCTGCCTATCATGCTCCGCAGCGTTCGATCATTCTGAATCGCTTCAAGTTTAATCGGCATGCACAGAAGCATAGTCAGTCGCTGGTGGACTTCATTGCTGCGACGAAGAAGCGTGTTGAGCCCTACGAACTTGGCTCGACGTTAGGCAGCGTGCTTGGTGGCAGACTTGTGCGTGATGTCAGCGCCTCGGCTTGGCAGAACATTTTTGTCGAGGAGGGCCCGCTGACATTTCCTGCAGGCTAGAAACTGTCGCTGGCAGTCGAGTCGGCAGTTCCTGACGCCGGCCAGCTGGCTACCCGCCGTTCAGAGCCAGAGCAAACGCCGGAGGCAGTGTACCAGGCAGGGAACCTCACCGCCGGCGACGCGGGGCCTGATTAGGCGCCGGAAACGGTGCGCCCGGGCAGGTCAGTGGACAGCCGACCGCTGCTGGTGTGGGACGGGGCGAGGTCAGGGCGGCCACTGCCGTCTACCCAGGGACGGGGGCGAGGTCAGGTCCCCATTCGCTGCCGGTCTGACCTCGTGGTGGGTCGAGGTGAGGCCCGGCCGCTGCCGATCTGACCTACGACCTAGTGCCGTGCCGGTCTGACCTAGGGGGAGGTGAAGTCCGGCCGCTGTCGGTCTGACCCAAGGACGGGGGCGAGGTCACGTCTGGCCGCTGTCGGTCTGACCCAAGGACGGGGGCGAGGTCAGGTCTGGCCGCTGTCGGTCTGGTCCAGGGCCGGGGGTGAGGTCACGTCGGACCGCCGCTGCACGGCATCGGTGACGAAGTCAGATGGCAAGATCCGCATTTATGGCAGTTTCTAGCAGACAAAACTGCGCCATCCAAGTTGACACTGACAGCTGACGCTGACAAGCATCCTCAGCCTCGTGATCAGGATTCGCCTTTAGGCATGCGTGGACCTTCACGCCGTCTTCCTTTATACTCCTCCGATGTATTCGTCCTTTACTCAGGCCTGGGTAGACAGGTGGCACCAATATTTTCCGATATTTAACGTCGGCCAATGGGCATTGACAGCAGGAATGGCCGTGGTAGAGATCGGCTTCCCAATGACGGCTGTGATAACGCGATGGACAACTCAACAACTGGTCGACTCAGGGAGGCTTTGCTCTTGCAAATTTCGACTTGCAAAGCTTGCATAGATGTCCCGCGCATACCAACAATGTACTGTGTAAGAGCGCCGGCGGCACATCAGCGCCATCTGCTCACCATCAACCCCTACAACAGCTTGTATCGATATACACGTTTGTCCCCACGGTGTTAGTTCAGCTGACGGAATGTTCTAGCCGCAGATGGGGAAGCTGTTGATGAGGCTGATCGGCGTGGTCGTTGTTTCCCTGGACGAAATCCGTGCCTCTGGCCGAAGCGAACCGGAGCTCTTCAAAACTGTGGAAGAAGTGTTGCCCGGTTTCTGGAACGGTTGTGTCCGGGTGAGTGCTGTCAAATACAACTTCCTTGTGCCATCCGTGGAATGTCCGGGATACACAGCTGGCAAACACAGTGCGCCGTCTGTCATGGCTAATGCTCAAACTATTGTTGAAATGCTACACGCGTCAACGGTCTACATCCATGCTTGGCAATGATGAACTGTTTCAAATTTCTATAAAACAGAGCCAGTGTAGTCAATCAGATTTGCGCACTCCCGAGGAGAGAAAAAAACCTGTCGTTGAAAATGGGGACATGCCGAGCAAAATACCTTCGAAGAATGCAAGCGCTTGTTGACGTCTGACCTGCTGCTGGAATGATGCATTTTGATCCTGATGTGCCTCTAAAACTCACATGGGACGCGTCTTATTAAGGTAATGGTGTCACACTTTTCCATCGATATCATAACGGAAGTTTAAACAAAAAATCCTATAATTCGCATCAAGCTCTCTGAATGCTGCTCAGGTGCGGCAGGTACCAAATTAAACGCGAACTTGTCGGAATTGCTGTTGTCATTAACGTGTTCCGGAACTACTGATCTACTACCAGACGCTGATCTGATTTGTACTGTGACACTGATCACCGGTCATTGCTAACTTTGTTTAGACAGGATAGCAGGAAGCCTGATATGACTATCGTTGGGCTGAAGTGGTGAGTGCTCAGGCTAGCACGGTACGCGGACACAATTTGCCATAAAGTCACCATCCACCTGCCTCCCACTGGCAGCCTGTCAGCTTCCCGGCAGTGTCAGCCTGGAAATGATGGAGGAGAGCAAACCCGAACATGTTCCTTTCAACAGCCATGCGGAAGATGTAGGAAGTATGAGCCCGAAAAGCTTGGGATGACGACAGCTCATCATCCAGTTTTCGGCCACGTGCTATGCCTCATTCAAACGGGCTGCCGCAAAATCCCTGCGATCAACTTCGGCCGTTCAGCTGATGCAAGCTAAGTTTCCACTACACCACGGGACCGTGTTGGGATCGCTGGTGAATATTCCTCGGAAGGCGCATGAAGCTGTTCTTTCTCAGCTGCGCACATACCACCTTGGCGCAGCCAAGATGAAATCTGACAAGAACAGATGTCTGGTGGGCAGGCATGGACAGGGCCATTACATTGTCGTTAGTTTTTTGCGAGTTCTGCCAGCTCCGTCGGACAGGCCCACTTCAGAAAGATCTCCATCCATGGCAGTGGCTACATCGATCTTTGTCTTAGATAGCGTCTTGATTTTGTGTGGCCAGTCCACAGTAAATATTATCTTGTTGTCGACTCGCATTCCAAGTATTTTGACGTCGAAATGATATCATCAATAACCGCTACAAGTGGCTACAATAAACAATTAACTTGCCAGCTTAGTGGATTCATTCTGTCACATTTTATTGCTGTGATATTACCACCACATTTGTGTGCTCAAAATGTCAGGGTTTCCTAACGCGGAACGGCAATATCTACGGGACCAGCGCACCTCGCATACCGTCGTTCCCTGGCCGCGCCAATGGAGTGGTGATTGAAGATTAGGCTTGAAAACATGTCTACGTCTCCAGTGAGCTACTTCATTGTTTTCAATCCTTTTATCCATAGAACCACCAACACAATGCAACTAATCAAACGCGTGCTTTGCTGTTTCTTGGCTACCGGTGTAACTAATCAAACACGAGCTTTGCTGTTTCTTGGCTACCGGCATGCTACAAAGTGTTAGCACCTGAAACCCTACTTCCGGGGTCGGGTCCACGATATGCAGCACAGTCATGTGCGGCGGGATAAGACGCGCCACGTCACCGCTCGTGCTGCGCTGCTCATTTGCAGCGGAGTTCTCGCACGTCACGACGCCTGTCCGTGACCGACGGCTAGTGTAGCTCATGATGCCTGTCCGTGACCGACGGCTAGTGTAGCTCATGACGCCTGTCCGTGACCGACGGCTAGTGTAGCTCATGACGCCTGTCCGTGACCGACGGCTAGTGTAGCTCATGATGCCTGTCCGTGACCGACGGCTGGTGTAGCTCATGACTCCTATCCGTGACCGCGGCTGGTGTAGCCAATGCCTGTCCGTGACCGACGGCTGGTGTAGCTCATGACGCCAGTCCGTAACCGATGACTGGTGTAACTCATGACGCCTGTCCGTGACCGACGGCTAGAGTAGCTCATGACGCCTGTCCGTGACAGACGGCTGGTGTAGCTCATGACTCCTATCCGTGACCGCGGCTGGTGTAGCCAACGCCTGTCCGTGACCGACGGCTGGTGCAGCCAACGCCTGTCCGTGACCGACCGCTGGTGTAGCTCATGACGTCTATCCGTGACCGGCGGCTGGAGTAACCTCTTTATGGCATCTCCTGGTGCAACACCTCTTGGAGTCGCCTCTCCATGGAATCTCCTGGTGCCATCCACTAGAGACGTCTATCGGTGGAGTCTCCTGGTGTCCCCTCTCCATTTATTCTTCTTGTATCATCTCGTAGTGTCGGCAATCCAAGGAGTCTCCTGGTGTCGCCTCTCCATGACGTCTTCTGGTGTCATCTGATTTTGATTCCTTTCCATGGAGTCTTATTGTGTCATCCCCTGGTGTCTGTTTCCATGGAGTTCCCTGTTGTCATCCCTGGTGTTGTCTGTCGATGAAGTCTCCCGATGGAATGTCCTGATGTCGCATCTCCATGACGTCTGCTGGTGTTTTCTCCTGGTGTCGCCTCTCCATCCAGCCGAAGATGCATGACTAAAGCTGGTGGAGAGGAAGAGAACAGAAGACATTTTCTTCGTTAACAGCAGCCCTCGGTCTTTTGCGGTCTCTTGCAGCTGTGGGACTAGTTAAGTGTCTGGTGTTGTCCTCCGTATTGCTTGTTCCGTTGTAGCTGTTTAACCCGTCCCGCCTCGGGGGGTCTTCAACCACCCCCTCAGAATTTTCGCGGATAGCGGACGAGCGGCGCCCGGTAGCGCGCCCAAATTTGGCATACCTTTTCCCACATCATTTTGACATGCTGATTCAGAATTTTTAGGTCAGGTCGTCTAGGGTCAACGAGGTATTCAAGGTCAAGTGAGGTCATCTCCAAAAAAGTTCAACCGGTCGTCACACTTTAACGGATGCAGATACTTAAATGACACCTTTAGCGTTTGATTATGTTTACGGATGTAACAAGACGTATGAGCGAAATTTTTCATTGTTTCGTTTTTGACTACATCTAAATTTTGCGTTTTTGCGAAATTGCAGTTCAAATACAGGATTCTGGCTAAAGTAAGCATGCTTTATTAGGGCAAGTTGACTTTCAACAACGTTTCTCGGTCTGCTCTACCCATTGGAAAAGGAAAGTTTAAGAACACACTTGGAAACGTTTTTTTCATTCCAAATACATTTTTTCATATATCCCCAAAATGATCTCCCCAGAGTCAAAAACGTAATGCAAGACTTGAGAAGTCATGAACATCTAGCCCCCCTGGTGACGTTACTTTTGGGGAAAAATTGTTTTGGAGGGTGGACACAGACCCTACTCGTCGAGAGCTTTCCGATGACATCTCTTTTGTTTTCGTGTGATGCTTAGTTTGGATTTTAGAGGGGGTTCTTCAACCACCCCCGCCTTCCCCCCCCCCCTCCCTCCCCCGAGATGGGGTTCGAGGAGTTGACCGGAAAGACGGCGCGGGTTAATAGCGGCCGTTTGAATGGATTATATGACATTTTACTATCCTGGATACATGCTCAGATTTCACTTTCAATAATCGATTGTTTATGGTGTTTGGGTAGATGAGGTGTGTGCACGGCAAATGTTTTTCCCAACACTATTGTTTACATGGAATACAGCATGACACTGGACGTCAAAAGCTCGCTTTAAAAGCCGTGGAACATTTCAATGCTGGTTTCCAATCTCCATCTGCATTCCTGTCAAACGCCTCCTGGAGGTTAACATGCTAATTCGCGAGTACACCCGGTTTTTAAGCTGTGCTTCGGAACGATAATATAAGAATGTAAGAAGTGTTTCCAATAAAATGCTAAATATAAAGTATGTAGTGATGCTGCATTTTTTATGTCATACTATGTAGCAACAAATACGCTGAGAAAACTACACAATTTATTTGTGGTTTTAAATTGAAATCAAGCACAAGACAACTGGACATCAACATACGGATACGATCAAAGAGGAAAACAATGCGTGACTTAGCTTTTGGAACAGATGCCGTGGTTCCTGACGACGTTGGGTCCGGCATATGGCCGCCAGTGAACTGCGCCGCTATGACGCTCAATGTTGCGGTACAGCCTACCAACGCAGATGAGATACTGCCTTGCGGAACAGCATACCAGCGCAAAACGGATGCTACGGTCCGCTCTCACACGCATTCGTTGCCTACGGTCTAATTGCCGTGGTTAGGAATCGCATGGATGTTCTTTTTCATAACGATGGTGAAGAATGTGAGATAACATTGAGTGCTATCTGATGCCAACATTCAAGTAGATTTCAATCTTACTGCATATTTGACGATGAATAGAAATGTCTGGAGTTGAATTTTACTAGCTGCAGTATTAGGTCTTGCTTAACGTTCACTAAACCTTGGAAATACTAGAAATACGATGAAAAATAGGCACGCACTCAGGCTAAGTCACAACCTTGAAGGAGCAGATTCGCCAGTCTTCCTGAAGCAAAGCCAATTATGGATTCGCTTGACTGCCATGACTGAAACATTGTGGGACGCGGACCTGGGTAATATCAATCAGCTGCTGGGGGTATGGTTTAACTACATATATGACGCGCGTGACGATTGCGATCGATTTCAGCTTTTTATCTGTGCGCGCACCAAGTTAACTAACTACAGTGCCAAATTGCCATGACAACAGATGGAACACCTTTCATGGAACACAGCTCTACATGACACTGCTGCAATTATGTTCATATGTCAGATATCTCACTCGGGAATTTGGCTAGCATGGCAGCACGTGCACCAATATCATTTTCAACCAGGCAATTTGGCCGAAGCCAACTCGGCGATATATCGTTGGATTTCGAAGCGGTCTAGCCATCGTCACAAAAATGCTGCATCGTAATTGCCCAAGCTGGTGCGCACACAGATAAAAATCGATATCGATATCGATATACTGATGTCGATCACAATCGTCATACGAGTCATATATGTAGCTAAGCAAGGCCCCAACAGCTGACGCTTTGCACACACCTAACTCGCTAAGCCTTGTTAGGACAGTGAAATAGACCTGCAAAATGTGACGCTAGACATCATTATGCAAGTGTCATTGCAAGTAATGACTTGATTTTATGATTTTATGCTTTCATTATGCAATGCAGTACAATCGTCGTCCGTATTAATGTGCTGTTCAACACCGTTGAACCAATGCAGTAGACTTAACGTCCATATAGCATGCCGTTCGCCGTCGTTCACGAATATATTTCGGCACATCATCGATAGGCTTGCTCAAATTGAACAACTACGGATTATGCCACGGATCTCGCAAGTAGCATGGGTCGACTATGAATCTCAGGTATCGATAGTTTGTTTCACACAAGGTGTAAAATTAATGACCGGAGGGTGCTGGAAGTTCGGCAACGCTATAGCATTTAGTTCTTCAGGCATCCGAAAAAAACGACAAGGTACGTTAACGTACCTCCCGAAAGCAAAGCCAGGTGATAGCTGTCGACACCTAGTTACAACCCCAAGGAAGGCCTGCAACTAACAAAAAAGCAACTACTATCCAGACCGTTGCCTTCTCTTTCGAAAATGTGCATAAGAAGAGCTAATTGGCTAACCACAAAGGAGTCAGTACATAGTGTGGCTGAATTTCCTAAGGATCCGCCCGTAATCGTTACCAACCCATTGAATTTGGCAGAGTTGTTGGCTCTATTCTCAAACACGCAACTACCATCGAAAATCTGGCTGGCCGCCAGCCCATCCTCAGCACGTCAAGGCAACTTCAGGTTGCTGTGTATCTCCATTTTGCACAGTTGGCACGGCGCTGCGATGGGACACTGGGAGTCTCGACTCGACTGTGTCAAGTAGCACACGTAGCGCTGTGTCAAGTAGCACACGTAGCGCTGTGTCAAGTAGCACACGTAGCGCTGTGTCGAGTAGCGCACGTAACGCTGTGTCAAGTAGCGCACGTAGCGGCTGTGTCGAGTAGCGCACGTAGCGCACGTGTGTCGATGCGACCGATGCGTACTCCGTGTCCGCTGTGTCGAGACCGCAGCCGTGTCCCCTGTGTACGTCGTGCCCCATGTGTTCCCTGTGTCGAGACCGCAGCCGTGTCCCCTGTGTACGTCGTGCCCCATGTGTTCCCTGTGTCGAGACCGCAGCTAATTCCCCTGTCGCACCATGCGTCGAGGCGGCCGGTGCGCACTTCGTGTCCGCTCTGTCGAGACAGCAGTCTTGTCCCCTGCACATCGTGTTGAGGCTGCAGCCCTGCCCCCTGTGTCCTCTGTACCCACGTGTCCCCTGTATCCCCTGCCGTAGCTTGTGTCGATGTGCTGGCCGTACCCCCTGTGTTATGTGTACCCCTGTGTCCCCTGTATCCCCTGTGTCCCCCCTGTATCCCCTGTGTCCCCTGTATCCCCTGCCGCACCCTGTGTCGATCTGCTGGCCATACCCCCTGTGTTATCTGTACCCCTGAGTCCCCTGTATCCCCTGTGTCCCCTGTATCCCCTGCCGCACCCTGTGTTGATGTGCTGGCCGTACCCCCTGTGACACACGTGTCCCGGCGGCGGCCGAGCCCTACTGTGGACTTCGGCGCGGCGCCGACATCGGAGCCGGCAATGGCTGACTCGGCAGTGGCTGATGCTTGCGCCGTCTCCAAACTGGGCTCGAGCCGGCCTGATCCCATTAGGGCGGCTCGCCTATTTACTCACCGGCCACCGACGCCGCCAAGGCGACCGGCGCCGCACCGCTGACCGCGCACTCAGGTCTCCGGGTGTCGTCCATATGGACGGCCGTGAAGGCGCGTTCTTCAGAAGTTCGTTGCGATTTTGTGCGACCACCCGTAATGGCTAGCTGATAAAGTTTTGCTCGCGAGTTCGTCCGTTTTTTTATCACTGGATCATGTCTATGCATGCCGTTTTATGCATGTTGTCATTACAATCAAGTGCACGAAAGCCACGACTGACACTGCGGCGACGCTTTATGGTTGATGTAGGAGGACAGTGAAGTTATTGTAGGAGGACGGTGAGGTTGTTGTATGGGTACGGTAGGGTTTCTGCAGGAGAACGGTAAGGTTGCTGTAGAAGTACGACAATGTTGCTGAACGAGGACTCTAAGGCTGTTGGATGAGGACGGGAATGTTTCCGCTTGAGGACGGTAATATTTTTGTATGGGAACGGTAAGTTTTCTGTATGAGAGACGGTAAGGTTGCTGTAGGAGTGCGATAAGGCTGCTGAATGAGGGCTGTAAAGTTGTTGGAGGAAGACGATGAGGTTACTGAATAAGGACGGTAAGGTTGTTGTCGGAGAACGGTAAGCGACGAAATGCCATCAATGATCTGGTGAGAAGTGAACGGTTACGACAACGGAGGCGAAGCGAACGGCCGTGTCTGATATTCCATAACTGCCAGTCAGACCACAAGGTCACCAAACGCCCTGAGTACGACAGTGATCGCGGTGCTGAGACAGACGATGACACACGTTGTGCTGCAGTCGATGGCGACACACGCTCTGTTTCGCTCAGACAATCGGATCATGGTGTTCTAGTTGATTCGGTAACACGGTGTGTACATTGGTGCTGTCCTGTTTTGGGCGCTACACGACCAATGTAGTCGATGCGCCCTAAAGCCCTAATAACTAACTAGCTGTCTTGTTTGTTGCCGATGCACTTGCTTGGTTTGGTTATTCGTTCTTCGACACATCGACCGTTGAGTAATGTAGCGTCGTCAATCTCTCACACCGATTGGTCGCGGTAGAAGAGTAGCGACAGGTGAGACTCGAACCCACGACCTTTGGACTGAGACGAGCAACTTACCCTCAGACTACTCGTCCCCTCGATGCACTCGCTGAACTTGACACACGCGCCGGCCGTGTCGCCTCACACCACCGACGCGCTTACAACCGGCATTTGGTGTCGGCCATGCCGCCTACTGCCGTTAATACGCTCGTAAAGCGTGGCGCACGTCGGCCGGTCGGTGCAGTTAATATGTTAGCCGAGCACGGTCGCGCCGGCAGTACAGTGTGCGGCTGTTGCTACACTCACAGGTTGTAGTGGACTTCGGCCATGTTGCTGCGAACGGACAGCGCCGCTCGGTACGCCCGCTCCGCCTCCTCCAGCCGGCTCTGGTCGGCCAGAACAGTGGCCAGGTTGCCCAGCGCTGCAACACAAGGCGCACGTAGTCACCGGCTCTTGCTCACTGCCATTTGCGAGCAGGCGCCTTCAAGAATCTTGGCGATAATCTGGTCAAGATGAGACATGCTTGGCGCTCAGCCGCCCAACATTCCTTCAGCGTACTCTAGCATAGTATACCTTGGAGATACAGACTATGAAAGCATTTCATCACACTTCCCATCAGTGTTTCCAGAACACTCCTGGTCACATGAGTATGATCTTACCGGTTATGTATCCATGCACAGTTGGAAAAGGAAAATACCAGCATGTCAGGAGGTATTGTTAACGTTAACGCTCTAATGTATAGCATTTTGCCTGTGTTGTGGGATACAAGTTGCCCCTAATCCTCGATTGCTCAGCTGGACGTATTACATGTTACGTCTCCCGAAGCGCGTGCACTTCCGCAATACATTCAACATACTTTTCCAGCTTATTTTGTTGTATCCGGCTCAGCTCGGTTGTATTGTTTCATTCGACTCAGAGGAAATCGGCTCAGCGGTCTGTGACTTCTAAGATGACAAAGCCTCGGATTGGTGCCGCGGTTCTCAGAGATGGGTAAACTGATTTTCTCAAAGCGTTCGCGAATGGAGCTACTGATAATAGAGATCGATGAGTGGAAAAACAAACAATACCGAACTTACTAATATGATGCTCGACCGACATAAAATCACTAAGCCTGCAGCTGACTGGGCAACGCTGCTTTGAAAGTTGACAAATAAAGTTGCCATGGTGATGCACCACTGAATCTCCGGAATGTTTTCATCATGCGGCAGGTGATGTCTCGATACGAAGGGAAGAGATGATGTTAGTCTTTGAATCTAGAAAACATTATGGAAGCAAGCTAGAAGAATATTCGAAGCATGTCAAATCACGTAGCAAAATAATGATTACGGGCTAGGTCGAAGCAGGAGCTAGCCTATTCCAGTGTGCATGGCACTGGGCTTCACCTCAGTGGTACAGTCCTCTCGGCCAAGCCGGGCCCACCGTCACGCTTTCAAAAGTTTGATTTGTTTGCAGCGTGAGGCGCTCTAATGTTCTTTTTACTCAGAGCCAGATATGCTCTTTTAGTTTTAAATTCAACCGATAATCGTCATGAAGCGTGATCAATTTTCGCAGAAGCAAAGACTTTCTGCTGGAGGCTAACTTTCAACAGTGTTCCTTGCTGAAAAACGCATTTCAACTTGTCAAACTTGAATTTGCACTCTCAATTCAGATCTGCTCGTTTTATTTGGTATTTGCAAACTTCATGATAATATTTTTCTTGGAATAATCATAAGCTTTGCTTAAAGAAGCGGCGACATTCCGTCTTGCCGGCGCTGACGACAGGCTTGGCACCGCCACTGGCCATCACTGTCCGTCCCCGTAGCAGCGATGCAGCCAGTATTTGGTTCAGGGGCATCTGAAGAAGGCCGCCTACCTATTTTTGGTACCCTCCCCCACTTTTCCGAAACTAAGGATACATTCACACCAGATTAGCTAGTATGCAAGAGTTGGAAAGATATTTGGTTTACTCTTTGCGGGCTGGAAGGGCAGGCTACATTCACACAAGATTAGTTGAAGAGATTTGACTTGGTCTTTGCCGGCGAGCAGGGCAGGACACATCCACGCCAGACTGGCTAGTAGGCGAGAGTTAATAAGAGGTTTGACTCTGCGGGCGAGGCTACATGCCCACCGATCATAAATAAGAGGTTGCTTCCTCTTGGGAGAGGCAGGCTACATGCCCACCGGATCAGTAAAAAGAGGTTTGACTTACCCCTTGCGGGCGAGTAGGGCAGGCTACATGCCCACCGGATCAGTAAATAAGAGGCTTGACTTACCCCTTGCGGGCGAGTAGGGCAGGCTACATGCCCACCGGATCAGTAAATAAGAGGCTTGACTTACCCCTTGCCGGCGAGTAGGGCAGGCTACATGCCCACCGGATCAGTAAATAAGAGGCTTGACTTACCCCTTGCCGGCGAGTAGGGCAGGCTACATGCCCACCGGATCAGTAAATAAGAGGCTTGACTTACCCCTTGCCGGCGAGTAGGGCAGGCCGGCTGTATAGAGGGCCCGCTCGTCCCGCCAGTCATCATTACGGACCACAGTACGCGTGGCGAGCACGGCCAGCAACAGCAGACTGAGTGCTGGGCCCAGCCGGCGCCAGCGGCACTCCAACAGCGCCAGCCCACGGCCCACCACCAGGCAGAAGCCCACCGACGGCGCGTACAACACCCGCTCGGCCAGCAGAAAGCCCACGTAGAAGAAGAGGTTGCTGGCCGGCAGGAAGGTGACGAGCGACAGGCCGAGCGCGCAGAAGACGGTGGGCTGGCCGAGAGCGGTGGGCCGCGCCAGCCGGCCGCGGCCGTCCGTCTGTGTCGGACACCGCCACGAGGCGTACAGCAGCGCCGCCAGCACCACGTAGAAGGCCGCGGTGGCCAGGTTGCGCACGTCGCCCAGTCGGGTGACGGGCGGCAGCGCGCTCTCGGACCAGTCGAAGCTGAGGTGGTGCGGCCGCAGCAGCAGGCCGACACCGGCGGCCGGCAGGTGCAGCAGTGTCAGCGCGCGGCTCAGCCGGCTGGTGCTGGCCACCAGCGGGTTGTCGGCCGCCGAGAACCAGGGCAGCCGTCCGTCCAGCACACTGAGCCGGCCCGCCAGCAGCACGGCGCAGCCGGCCGCCAGCAGCGCGCAGCTCTGCTGCAGTCTCACCAGCCGCTTGTCCTGGAAACGACACACACTGTCAGGGACTGGCACCACAGTACAGCTCTGCTGCAGTCTCACCAGCCGCTTGTCCTGGAAACGACACACACTGTCAGGGACTGGCACCACAGTACAGCTCTGCTACAGTCTCACCAGCCGCTTGTCCTGGAAACGACACACGCTGTCAGTGACTGGCACCACGGTACAGCTCTGCTGCAGTCTCACCAGCCGCTTGTCCTGGAAACGGCATACCCTGTCAAGGACTCACACCACGGTACAGCTCTGCTGTAGTCTCACCAGCCGCTTGTCTTGGAAACTGTACACCCTGCCAGGGGCTGGCAGCACAGTACACTGACTGTCAAGGATTAACATCATAGTACGCACCCAATCAGAAATTGACATCACAGTACGCACCTTATCAGGGATTACACACCATGTCAGAGATTGACATCACTATCCACACCCTGTCAGGAATTAACACCTCGGTACACACATTGTCAGGGATTACACACCATGCTAGGGATCAATACTACGGTGCACACTACGTCAGGGATTAACATCACGGTACGAGTCATCTGCAGACCATCGATTTTCCGTCTTTAGAATGGCACATCCGGCTTTAACTGCCGACAGTGCAGAGCCTTCCTGAAATGCAATGACTGCCTCTGAGCTAGTGTATTGCTTGTTAGCGCCGTGGCAGATCGACAGCGTCGCCCTTCCGCCACATTAAGATCAGCCTGATGATCTCAGCCGGCTCGACAGCAGAGCGAATTTCCCCAAATCGTCGGGGAACGAATACGGCACCGGGAAGGCCCAGTTAGACTTGAGACCATCCCATATAGCAACGCGGTGAAATAACAAATGCTGTGGCGAGAGAAGCCAACACCTTGGTGGCACGTCCCGTAAATGTGCCAGATGGACATGCGGCCCGTCCGCTGCCCTCGCGACGGGGTCATAGCTTCGGAGCGACGTCATCTAATAACACGGAATGGGATAGCGAACGGAGCTTCACTCTCCCCAGTAGCACGGGTGGGCCCGGATACGGAGCCTCAGTCTCCAACAATCGTGTTTCGCGATGTACGAGGTTCTTGGCTATCTGCGTCTTGCACATCTTTTGACATCGAGCGATGTGTTCCAGCTTTGACATCCCTGTCCGGCGAAGCTGTTGGATAGCACAGTTCGTGCGATCAGTAGTGTGCGGTTTGCCCGTGATGCATCACGTTTGAGGTAGGATTCATGTTGGCACGCGCTGTCAGCAGAAGTGTAGCTGTGGACGGTCGCGACCATCGATACCCAGTCGTGGTGTGTGGTACCCAATGCGTGGTGCGGACTCCCCTACTGTAGGTAGGGGAGTCCGCACCGCCGCCGGCCTCTTACCCTCGCTTGTCCAGCGTCCCTAACGGCGTCATGCGCTCGCTGACAGATTTTAATCGTGACTAAGCTTCTCGTCATCCTTTCGAAGATAGTTTCAAACCCGAAATAATCCTTCAATTTTCGCGACAATTCATTGCTTCCTGATTTCTTGCTGCGACCTCCTCTGTGATATATTATTATTTTTTAGTCTACGATGGGATGCAATCGGATTAAATAGAAAGCATTATTTTTTAAACATGCTCTTCAACTATTACAATGCATTTATTCAGCTTCCCTTCGCGCCTAAAGTATGGCAAGGCTTGCATCCGTTCCCAAAATATTGTACGACTGCATATTTATGTGCGCAAAGAAGCAAACACAAATTAACTTAACTGCTTCTACACCGGCGTGCTCATTCGTCATTGCGATGCCCCCTTCTTCCCGCTGTAAACACGTCGACTTATACGCCTGATGTATGTAATCAAGGTGTGGGCATTGCAGTTAAGCCGCCGGAGCTCATCAATATAGGGCAAAGGTTCCAGCCACCCTGCGTGTCATGATTGATGTATGTTGCTCAGCTTGAACACGGGCGGGACCGTAATCGAGTGCCGCCCAAAAGCGCCTCCATTTTTTGGAGCGGCCGATATTAATGGTGCTGCCGGCTTCCTGCGGCGCCGTTGTAAGCCGTCCACTCGGCGTGGCAGGGTGGCTGTTGACGTCACGCATTCACCTGACCTGGCAGTGTGGGCAGTGATGGCAGTGTGGTCAGTGACGTCACACACCCGCCTGCCGCGGCAGGGTAGCCAGCGATGGGACAGGGTTGGCAGTGACATCACAAACTGACCTGTCGCGACAGGGTGACCAGTGACGCCACACACTCACCTGGCGCGGCAGGGTGGCCAGTGACGTCACACACACACACACTCACCTGGCGCGGCAGGGTGGCCAGTGACGTCACACACACACTCACCTGGCGCGGCAGGGTGGCCAGTGACGTCACACACACACACACTCACCTGGCGCGGCAGGGTGGCCAGTGACGTCAGAGGGACCTTGTTGAGCACGGCCACGCGGTAGAGCAGACAGAGCGGAAGCGCGGCGATACCCTGCTCCTTGCTGAGCACGGCCAGCGCGGCGCACGTCACACAGGCGGCCAGCCAGCCGGTGCGCCAGCGGCCGGCGCCAGCGGTGGCGCCGCGCGGCGCCGCCTGGCGCACATAGCTGGCGAGCGAGCACAGTGTGAAGAGCAGCGCCAGCAGGTCGGCGCGGCCCACCAGGCCGGCCACCGCCTCGCTGTGCACCGGGTGGACGGCGAACAGAGCGCCGGCGAGCAGGCCGGCGCGCCGACTGGCGGCCAGACTGCGCGCCGCCGCCGCCACCATCCAGCTGCAGACGGCGTGCAGGGCCACGTTGGTGGCGTGGTACACGGCCGGCCTCAGGCCCGCCAGCGCGTACGTCAGCCGGAACGTGAGCACCGTCAGCGGCCGGTACGAGCCGTGCGAGCCGGCGTGGCTGAGCGGCGTGCCCCAGAAGTCGTGTCGCAGCAGCGTCCAGACCGGTGTGGCGCCGTGCACGTCTCGGTTGTGGACGATGGCGCGACTGGCGGGCCGACAGACAGGTCATGTATGGGGTCAAACAGGTATGTCGCGGGGTCAGCTGACTCAGTCATGGCGTCAGACGGGTTAGGTACGGGGTCAATCAGGTATGTCGCGGGGTCAGCCAACTCAGTCATGGCATCAGACGGGCTAAGTACAGGGTCAATCAGATATGTCGCGGGGTCAGACGACTCAGTCATCGGGTCACATTTATTGATATGCTAATAAATAAATCGTAGGTAATGTGTTGTGTTACAGGTGAAAAAAAAACAATTGTTGGCTCTCAAAGTAATAACTACTTTAGTAATACTATTCAAAGTAATAACTACTCAAAACTACTTCAGCATTAAGTAATGCTAAAATAGTTTTGTCGAACACGTGCCCAATAATGCGTCCGCAAATGTCTTCAAGGGTACGCATTTTGTCCCACTTTGGACTATGAGCGTTGAAATCGCCTAGTAAAACGAAACGGTTTTTAAATGTGCTATGAGGCTTTCTATGTTTGCTAACTTATTTGTGTTATCTGTATGCGATGGAAAGAAAAGGCTACATACATATATGCTCGGACAATGAAATCGTAATGAACATACTACGATCTTGGCGAGGAACTTCAACGTTATGTATGAGGTGGCATTCTATAAATTGCGCATGAGGATCTGATTATCATTGACCACTGGCCGTTATGTCATTTACCATTAACATGTAATATAACCCGGAGTGCTCGTTGCATGTTCTTTGTCATCTTAGCCACGAATAAGTGCCAAAACATTGAATTTTACCATACAATACGGTAGAGAAACACGAAAAGCGACCTGATCCTGGGTCGGTACACTTCGGTCAGAAATAAAATTCCCGAAAATTATTCGTCCCGGTGAAAGCACGGCATAATATGAGTTTGGTGGTTATCTGCCTTAGCTACTCCGAATGTCTTCACTTTGAATGCTCTTTAACCCGCGCCGTCTTTCCGGTCAAATCCTCACACTCCGTCTCGGGGGGGGGTTGAAGACCCCCTCTAAAATCCAAACTAAGCATCGCACGAAAACGAAAGAGGTGTCATCGGAAAGCACTCGACGAGTAGGGTCCGGGTCGACCCCAAAAAAAAAATCCCCCAAAAGTGACGTCACCAGGGAGGCTAAATTTTCACTTACATCATTTCTTTGACTCTGGGGCGTTCATTTTGGGGATATATAAAAAAAATGTATTTGGAACTAGTAAAGGACAGCGAAATCGACCAGGACTACAATTGTTTTGCCCCCCCAAAAAAAAAATAAAATTAAAATTTCAAAATTTTGAGTTTACAAGTTTTCTTTCATTTTCCTTTTCCAATGGGTAGACCAGACCGAGAAACGTTGTTCGAAGGCAACTTTCTCCAATAAAAGATGCTTACTTTAGCCAGAATTCTGCATTTGAACTGCAATATGGCAAATACGCAACATTTGTATCTAGTCAAAAACGAAAAATAATTAAAAATTAAACTCGTACGTTTTGTTGCATCTGTAAAGATAAGCAAACGCTGAAAGTTTCATTAAAATATCTGTATCCGTTAAAGCGTGACTACTGGTTGAACGTTTTTGGAGGTGACGTCACTTGACCTTGACTAACTCGTTGACCCTAGAAGACCTGACCTAAAGAGTTTGAATCAGCATGCCAAATTGATGTGGAAAAAGGTATCCCAAATTTGGGCGCACTGCCGCGCCCCGTTCATCCGGTATCCGCGAAAAACCTGAGGGGAGTGGTTGAAGATCCCCCCCCGAGACGGGACGGGTTGAAATTACTCATTTTGACTAGTCCTAGGTTAATGAATTTGGATGACTTGGACCTAACTTTTTGCGAACGCGCAGAGCAGTTCCATGAGAAGTTATTCAAAATGTCATGCTTTGGGGTCTGCTCGTTCGGCTGCTATAACGGAAAACCCAAGGGGCTTTCTGCGAGCACCCGTCCGGCCAGTATTATGTTGGTACACGGTCTTGAAGGTGCGAATATTCCAAAATTAACTTGAGTTTGCCCAACTTATCTTCTAACACTCTCATGGTGTCGATTTTACAACACATTCATATCTTCTCAGCCTGTTTTTTCATGTATTAATCATAAAACTGAATGGGCCTGAATCGTTCTGCAGAAATCCTTTGCTACCGTGACAATGAGTTAGTTAGTTTAGGTTTCAAGGGCGCAGGGTGATTACGAGTGTTCCATGTTGTTCGACTGCTTGGGAAAGAATACTATTTTCTCTATTATACTATTATTACTTAATTCTCTATAATACTATTATTACTATTACTATTTTCACTATGATTCCAATCGAAATTCGATTCCACCCTTCTGTGGGGTGACACTTATTCTCTGAAATGTTCTGTCATATCGTCGCACCACATAACCTCCCCAAAAAATAACTATGCTGCTGTATATATGTCTCGGTTGCAAAAAAAAATCACCTATCTGGATTCTATCCGAGATGTTTAACAGTATGCTCGCTGCAATTATAATTGTGACTATTCTGCAGCGATGCTACCAAGAGTAAATAGAATGAGTCTCAGCTTTTATACCCAACGTGTTGCCTTCAGTGGAGGCCCTAAGTTCCGGCTGACAATCTCCTTGCAGACGTTGAAGGTCGTAATTATGTTTCAGTATAAGCGGATGGATGAACAGGCCATGTATGCATCTGGCAAACTTTGTCTGGCTAAGTAACAAACTGAGCCCGGAAGGAATAATTGTTTCGAGTTTGACATACACATGTAAGGCGACTGGTTTAAATACATCTGTAAGACGTGGTTCCCATATGTTCCATGCATGGACAATAGCTCTTGCATATTGTGTAGTTTGGTTATTAATTTTTCGTTGACAGGCTTGCGTCTATATCGAAATGAATAAGTGAACATATTATATAGCATTAAATTGCCTTTTAAGTTTGCTTTTGAGAACGTAAGTTTTGCTAACGTACATGTCTGGACCAGAAATGGATTGAGGAGATTTGCGCGAGCCACAGCTGATTAAGAATTGAGACTTTCCGCTGATATCATTTGGCTAATAAAATCAGTCATTAACAGCTCACTCGAAACAATGCCACCGTAATGCCATGCTTACAGTGGCTCACCGCTTGTTTACTCTCCATCTCTATTGGAGAGCGTCGGTGGATCCGGAAGCAGTGCTGGAAGCGACCGTGTTGTTGCCATCTGGTATTGGCAGCCAGAATCTCTCGAGAACGCGCTCCATCGAAAATCCATGCTAGCGCGCGGCCGCGCCGCCAGCGCGCCGCCCCCGCTACATGGATCGCCGGCCCGGCTGGCCACCCCGTGCACGGTTATTGGGCCGGCCGGCACTAATGTCCCGCCAGCGTGATTTTCCCATCATTTGTCACGGTGGCGGGTGGAGGACCGGCCCGCGGCGATGTTCTGTCGCCAGATGGGACGTGCGGGGCCGGCGGCACCTCAGGCCGGGCGGGCGCGGCGCACCGCAGCCACAACAAAAACGCGCGGCCCGCCGCCGGCGGCTTTGGCGCTCCATAGGATGACGCAAGCAACAGGCCAGCTCCACTATCTATTTCTCGCAGGCTCGTCCGGGGCAGCCGACCATGGCGCGCAGCAGATGCGGGCGGATCGGCTCTCTTCGCAGCTGGGCGCGCGCTGACAGCGCTGGCAGACGCGCGCTCCCAGTATATTTTGAAATGGCTGGCGAGTGAGAACGCCTGAGTGTAAGTGCTGAAAGTGATGGCAATGTAGGCACTAGTGGTCAAAACCTTCGTGACATTTTGACAGATCGGCCACAATGATGGCTAATTCACCTTCAAAGGCTCCAGGGTGTGCAGACTATCTACTTAATATGGCACAAAGTGGTCCAAAGCGGCTCCTGGTTTCTCGACATTCTTCGGGAAGCTCGTTAACATTAAACACCGTTTTCGAATACTACCTTTACAATGCTGACGATGACGAAAACTGACTCCAATACTGCATGCATTCGGCGTCATCATGGTGGCATGTGAAACAATTAATCATGCAGCACCTGCATTGCATTCTTCATGCCAACAAATCCTGTCTGTTTATTACCAACGGCGAGACCGCGTTCCTGTTGCGTTGTTTCATGGCGCCCAATGCGCATACTTCACTATTTCACTGAGCCTCTTTCTGATTGGCTCACGATAAAGGAAGCGGATTTTCAGTAATGGTGCGAGCCGATTCTGAAGGCCGATTTAATGGCGTTACCCGAGCCGGCACCATCAGCTCGCGTGGTAATGGATAGGTGCTCCGGGTGCCTTCAAAACAGTGATCCATTAGAAGAGCAGCTATCGACAGAGGCACAAGTAGTTGCCGAGTCCACAGCTCTGCCCAGCAGGCCATTAAAACATCTCTGGTGGATTTACTTGTCTCGGCGCAGTGAAAGACGGGCCTATCACGCGGAAGTGGTCTGTCCCGCAGAAGTGGGCTGTACTGCAGAAGTGGTCTGTCCCGCAGAAGTGGTCTGTCCCGCAGAAGTGGGCTGTACTGCAGAAGTGGTCTGTCCCGCAGAAGTGGGCTGTACTGCAGAAGTGGGCTGTACTGCAGAAGTGGTCTGTCCCGCAGAAGTGGGCTGTACTGCAGAAGTGGGCTGTCCCGCAGAAGTGGGCTGTCCCGCAGAAGTGGTCTGTCCCGCAGAAGTGGTCTGTCCCGCAGAAGTGGTCTGTCCCGCAGAAGTAGGCTGTCCCGCAGAAGTGGGCTGTACTGCAGAAGTGGGCTGTACTGCAGAAGTGGGCTGTACTGCAGAAGTGGGCTGTACTGCAGAAGTGGGTTGTGCTGTAGAACTGTAGAAGTAGGCTGTCCCGCAGAAGTGGTCTGTCCCGCAGAAGTAGGCTGTCCCGCAGAAGTGGGCTGTACTGCAGAAGTGGGTTGTGCTGTAGAACTGTGGAAGTAGGCTGTCCTGCAGAAGTGGGCTGTACTGCAGAAGTGGGCTGTACTGCAGAAGTGGGCTGTACTGCAGAAGTGGTCTGTCCCGCAGAAGTGGCTGTCCCGCAGAAGTGGTCTGTCCCGCAGAAGTGGGCTGTACTGCAGAAGTGGGTTATACTGTAGAACTGTGGAAGTAGGCTGTCCTGCAGAAATGGGCTGTACTGCAGAAGTGGGCTATAGCAGAAGTGGGCTGTTCTGCAGAAGTGGGCTGTATTGCAGAAGTGGGATGTACTGTAGAAGTGGGTTGCACTGCAGAAGTGTGCTGCAATGAAGAAGCAGACTGTGCTTCAGAAGTGGGCTGTACTGCAAAGGTAGACTGTGTTGCAGAAGTGGGCTGTGCTGCAGAAATAGTCTGTCTTTGAGATACCGCTGTTCTCACGGTCAGATTTGTCTGACACTCCCTTGACCCCAATCTACCGGCCGTGGCTGCGTCATAGTCCTCGGGAGCAGGTCAAATCGCAATCTCCTGACCTCTTGGCTCCATTTTCAGCCCAGGGAAGTTTATCGGGGTGCGAATAGCCGGTGACGTGTCAGCGTATTTACTAAACTACTAGACGTGCTCATGAGAAAGGCAAATGGTTAACAGTTACATGAACTATAAAAATGCTCAACTGCAGTTCAACCAGACCACTGCACCAGACTGTAGTCCGACCAGCACTCATGTACCCCGAGCCGCACGCTTTGAACAACACAGTTGTTGTACATACCATAGCTGAGCTGCAATGTTTTGTACTTAAATAATGCTAATCGGAATGCTAGCTGGGATGGCTTTGCGGGAGGAATTCATATGCTCAGCACTGTGGACTCTGCCCGCCATCACATGGTATTGACCTTGAAATTTCAGTTCAACGGCAAACTTCAAGCCGTGAGTTTGAAGTACGGCCAATTCTCAGACTCGACCGAGTCTCCGACCGCACCGAGCCAGCCTCCAGCGAACCGCCTCGTCTTGGACAGCGGAATAGTCGCCAGCCAGCCCTCCCATCTGGGACAGCGGGCAGTCGCCAGATAACCTCCTCATCTGGGACAGTGGGCCAGTCGCCAGTGGCTTATCGAATTGTATTCTACCAGGTCACGAGAGATCATTGAAAGCCAACAGTGGACTAAAACTGAACTGATAAGGTAGCTTGGCAAAGCAGCATTTAGCGACTCAAGATTTAGTATACCAAGGAGTTTTTGTTAGCGGATTTCAACAGAGAGTTGCATATATTTGTTGCCTATGAACGAATGGCTGCCCAATGCCCTTGTCTTTTGTTGACTTGCTCGTATTAGTGTGTGTGTGTGTGTGTCGGGGTGGGAATTTACCGCATGTGGGGTCAAAAAATAATTAAATAGGTATGAGGCATGTGAGCACCGATATGCTGTAGGAACAACATTGAGCTCAAACAGCTCTTTTTACATTTGTACGCCACTTTACTTTCGTGCTGACACCCTATAAGGACGGAATGTCAATTTAGATCCCATAGCAGTGTAAGGTTACCGCCTCGATAGCCCGATTGGGCGCAGCGTTGCTCTGTATTGACGTACCATGCACTGGCACGGCAGGGTAAGCGCTGCTACACACGCTCCTGTCCAGTTCCCGGCCGAGGGAGTCACCTGACAGCTGACTTGATAGAGTTCGGCGCACTGAAACGATGCGGGCGTGTAGGTGCAGCGGCGCTACTGGAACTACCAGCTTAAATTCGGATAGTAGGTCCATGGTTCAGGATGGAGACTGGTTTTACATACCCACCTGAGCAATTGTTTATATTTCATTTTGAGTAAATTTCTTTTCTTTTCAGGCAAATGTTTTGATTTGTGTGTTGTGTTGGAAGGCTATTTTAGTATTTGAATGCACAGTCGCTTAATGTTCGCATGTTTACTTCAAGGCTTAAAATAAGATAAATCGCATCAGATCATGTTATGTGCAGTTTAGTTATCTTCAGGTATCCGTCGATTATTCGACACAGATAGACACTTCTGAACCCTGGTAATTATTTAAGAACACTCATGATTATGCTTGTCCTATTCAAATATGATACAACTATACGACAAACCACAGGGTTCTCTGAAAGGAATTCTTTCAACAGTATCCCTACACTTTTTAAGTTCTTTTTAAAAATCAGATAGCCACAGATGCTAAAATATGCGCTATTATTTCATCGTTCTTTGGTAAAAATGTGAGATCAGACTCTTCTTCAGATTCTTTTGCCGCACTGTTGTGTCCTCTTCGTAGGAAAAATGTTCTTAAACGTATTCTGGAACAAATACGTCACGATACATTCAACAACATTCCATGGCATTAAACCGTTGGACACGGCTACATATTTGTGTAAGAGAAACATTGGCGGAGAATCTTTCATACAAATCAGGAGCTTAGCTTGGGCTCACAAAGCAATGATATATCTCATGAAAACCGTTCCCATCTAAACCACACAATTTTGGCAGAGCATCAAGCCAGCATGACACACACACCAAACCTTGAAGTCAAAGTGACACACGCACCGAGACGTGAAGAAATGCAGTCAGTACTTCGGTAAAGATAACTGCATATCACGTTGAGCAGAACGATTAAACAATGGGATGTAGTAGGCGGACCTGCGGTTTTCCACTCCAAGTATTGAGCGCTTCACCTGTATGCCACTTGGAGGCAATGACGACTATCATCTAAATCCCACCTGAACAATCATAAATCGCATGCTGATGATAAATCGGAATCCGGCAGCGCCTTACATCACGACATACTCGGAAAAGTTTGGCGGAACGATGCCAGTCCCTTTGTCAAGAGTACGAAATGCCGCGTTCGGCAGTGAAATATAACGGCAATGCGGCTACAGACACTGAACATTTGGTTTCCCAATCCGAATCCTGAGCTTCAATTCTAGAGCAAGCGGGAACACTGACGACAATCGCCGAGCAACCATGGATCACATAATGGTGAGAAATTGGAACCGCAAGACCAATTGTCACTCACCGCGTACTTCATAACAAGTCGGTCCGGTTATCACAGAACTACGTCATGCTCTGCACAGGCCGACTAACCACACGCTGCGCAGCTGGCCACCTGCTGGTTCGTCTCCAGCGCTGAACTCAGCTCGCTATATGCCAGCAGCTGCATCGGCTTCCACATCCACGTCGCCGTAGCCTTCCATGTTCAAAATGGCGGACGGGCTTAAGCGCGCGTCTGGATGAGCACCATGTTTATGGGCGCGGACATGTTGTAAGACCTCAGGGTTCGGCTCATGTTTGTACGCATGAGGCACCAATGAGTTTGAAGTATGAATATCTTTTAAAAGACGCCACTAGTATATTTCTCGCAACACGTGAAGTTCTGTAGATTAATGTTTTTATGTTTTTGTGGTCATTGCACTCTCGGAGAGCTGTTCTAGCGAAAGACTAGCGAAAGATTAAAGAGAGCTGTTCTAGCGAAAGACAGGTGGTTGGAGCAAGCCTGTGAATGCTTCGGTGTTATTTGAGGAAAAAGCGTCAAGGTTCTTGAAAGGTTTTCTCAGTGCAGGTAATTTTATCCCCAGTTGCTGCTCAACAATTATGCCAGCGTACGCATGAGGGCAATATGATACACAACTGTGCTAGGTAGACGCACAATACACCAAATATAGGACAGCATAGGGCATCTTGTAGACTCTGTGACAAGGGACGAATCAATTGCAAGCAGGTAACAATATTGCCATTGTTTCATCAGAGTTGTCATTTGTGTTCAAGTCAGCTCAAATTCCTAGACCAAACTTCACTGTAATGATATTATTTGACGTCTGAAGTACGACTCTCATTGCTACTTAATCACAGCTTTCAAGCATGATATGCAGCTGACTTCAAATGTAGCTTGTATAATCACGTCAGCATATTTTGTATGCAAAACGTCAAGGAAGGTGTCGTCACTGTGACGTCACTTGCCCCTGACCCATAGCCATCCGTATGTTTTTATTTCATCACAATGTGTACGGGTGATTTAGGAAAATATATTCAAATTTCAGCTATGCATATTTATCATCGCGGCCGAGTCGCGAGCAATGTCGAGAAGCCTGTGCGAGAACCCCCCTGCCGGGCCAATGGCTAGTAAGGTCCAAGTAAACTTAGTGTATTATAAATACCACGTGTCTGCCGACATCATTCGGTTGTGCGACTCGAGCCACCACGGACCGGGCTGACACGAGCTAACCGGGCCGTCACGAGCTAACCGGGCCGTCACGAGCTAACCGGGCCGTCACGAGGTAACCGGGCCGTCACGAGCTAAGCGGGCCGTCACGAGCTAAGCGGGCCGTCACGATTTTGCAATTGCATGAACGTTCGGCTCTGTCGTTGGAAGTGTGTATTTGTCGTCACTCAGAACTAGACACGCTCACGATTTTGTCTATTTCGCGAAATTTCATCGCAGTATTTCTTCCTAAAGCATCTGCACACCTTCTTTTCAAAGAGGCGGTTTTCAGTCGGCAGTTGTTACAGCCCTACATCCGCCAGTCTTCTCGTGTATTTCACACGCCCGACAGCTGCCGGCTGGCTTAGCTCAGCTGCTATTGAGCGCTGTTAGAAATCGGGAGGCTTTGCGTTTGAGCCAAACGCGGATAAGTGTTTATCCATGTTCTGGGTGATGCAATTGGGTGAGTGTATTGCGTCTTAGACAACTTCAGCTCTCCATGAATATTTGAAGACGCAGGATTGAAGGGACCCCGACGCAGTGCATGCTGATAAAAACGCCGCTATGATACACTAGTCTGCACTTTCAACACCTATTAACGCCTCGCTACGTTCATATCGCCTCATGGTGGTGTGATGTAGATCGAAACCTTTCTCGCTAATTAGTTTTCTGGGCTTGAGGGTGTTTCGACTAGAGTTCGTCATTGGTGCCCAAATCGAATCATTCCTCGTAGGAGCTCTTACGTTCATAGCTGCCCTGGCGCCGCTCCTACACTGTCGCCTGGCAACAGTACCCCGTCAGCCAACCTAACCCTGCTCCTACACTGCCGCGTGGTAACAGTACCCCGTCAGACAACCTAACCCTGCTCCTACACTGCCGCGTAGTAATAGTACCCCGCCAGCCAACCTAACCCCGCTCCTACACTGTCGCGTGGTAACAGTACCCTGTCAGCCAACCTAACCCCGCTCCTGCACTGCCGCGTGGTAACAGTACCCCGCAGCCATAACCCGCTCCTACACTGTCGCGTGGTAACAGTACCCTGTCAGCCAACCTAACCCCGCTCCTGCACTGCCGCGTGGTAACAGTACCCCGCCAGCCAACCTAACCCTGCTCCTACACTGTCGCCTGGTAACAGTACTCCGTCAGCCAACCTAACCACGCTCCTACACTGCAGCGTGGTAACAGTACCCCGTCAGCCAACCTAACCTTGCTCCTACACTGCCGCGTGGTAACAGTACCCCGTCAGCCAACCTAACCCCGCTCCTACACTGTCGCCTGGCAACAGTAGCCCGTCAGCTGCCCACCACTACAATGCCTCCGGGAAACAATTTACGGTGCGATAATGCAAGCGTGACGTGCGTGAGGTTTAACAAGTCCCGCCGGGCCAGTAGTGTACACAAGCAGACCTTTCTCATGTTCCGGCCAATAATATCATTAACCTACCCGAGCCAGAACTACAGCACCCCCCCCCCCCTCGCCCAACCCCCACCCCCTACAGCTAAGCATATCAACGATCCACCTTATCTTAGTGTTACAACGAGCATCTGGACAGACGGAATAATAGACCCATCGAGTGAGTGTTATTACCAACCCCATTCTTCTGATAATAATTTAATGCGCAACCCGAAACAGTGCTGCAACGAGCCACCGCAGCAAACGTTATAGCACTATGTCGGGTCCTCCAGTCGGCACTATGTCGAGCTCGTAAAGTCAATGTGATAGCAAGTCATCCTGCCAGCACGATGAAGCAGCTCATCAAGTCAGCACTGTGACGAACTTTTCCAGCCAACACTATGACGAGCTTCTTCAGCCAGTATGCGGCGATGAGCTCTTCCAACCAGCACTATGACGAGCTTCTTCAGGAAGCACTCTTGCGAGCCTCGTTGGGAGCAACGAGTTATCGTTCTGAGCCGAGACAGTCGGACTCATTACTGTCAATATTGGAATTTGGAAGGGAAGGCTCCGTTTGATCGGTGGCATGGTAAACCACCTCGAACAGTGGTGCATATAGAACCCCTCGGTGTAGTCATACCAGCCATCGTTACGTATAAACAACTCTGATCCAGCGTCCCTGATTAACCGACTAAAACCAGCGTTCCACATGCGAGCTCCAATTTACAATGCGTTGCTGTTCCGAAATGGTACGACATGTGGTGCTCACATTTGCAAGGCGTTTCTGTTCCGAGATGGACGGCATGAAGTACATGCCACCTGCTGGAAGGTGGCTAAGCACAGTTAAGAATTGCTGTGATATTTCACCTATTGATAGGTCACACACAATCATCCCCGGACACATCATGCGCAAAATGAACTATTTGTACTCTTTTCTACCTTATTATGAGTTTCGCCTTGAACACAGCCATTGTCAGCGTTTTAGAAAAAATCGTCATTATTGGCGATGGGAGAAATCTAGAACAAGAAGCGGGAAATACTGAGCAGTATCGAACACTTAGTTTGGGAAGGTTGCAAGTTCCGAGTGTATAGGATTTATCGGTCTGGATTTTCACCTGCACTTAAAACAATTGCTCGAAAAATCTCGATTCGATCCATCTTTAGCGGAAAAGTTCCTACCTCGCATATCCCATTAAACCCATGCGCACACATATATTCGCATCAGTGCATACGCTAATTAAAGCTCATAATTTATCTTGACAAAACTGACATTCGCATTACGTTTCCTTGAACTATGCGTTTACACATTCAACTTGAAGGCTTCGCAGTTTATATAGTTTAATCGCAATGGATGAACTGGCTTGATTTAGGATGACAGAACTGCAGAAATCACCAAAGAAGGAAGCTACAAGAAATGCGTTCGAACTACCATACGCGTCGGAGCGTTAGGGAGCGGGCGTGAGGGAGGGTAATGTAGGAGGACGGCCATGACTCTCCCCCCCCCCCCACACACACAATTATCGACCATAACCATTAGCCCTGTGGGACCAGATGGCGCTGGTCCTTTCACTTTTAACTGGCCTTCTTAACTCATTGCGGACCGCAATGCTTTGCATTGGCTGAGGAATAGGAGTACCAGATGGTTTGTAAAGATTAGACGGGCTTGCATGCCTCAAAAGTGTTGGGAATTGAAGGTACGTCAGCTAAAGTGTAGCAATCACAGGATAGTAAAGCACAACATAACGCAATACAGCACAGCAAACAAGCATGGCGCAAACACATGCGTGGATCCGGCTTTACCGTTCTGAAAATGCACACACTCCAAATGGAATTGCTACGGACAACTCAAACATGGAAATAAATTTATTTGCGCTGCAAAATAATGAAAACTCGACAAGGTAGACAAAAGGATTGAGCGTGGATATCCATCCGGGTGAATAACCCGACGGCTTGGATGGAAAATATATTACCGGCCCATAGTTGCGAGGCTTCTTGTTCATTTCCCGCATGTCCAACTTTGCTATTAATGGGCCTAACTTTACGCATAAATTGCCAAGTGATGAATTAATGCGAGCTTGAATCTGGTCATTGTCAAATTACTTAGTCGGAGTAGCATCCACATAGTGGTGTACGGTGCTTCAAGCGCGGCATGCCGCACCTGCCGAGTGATGCATTGACTGCCTGACATCAGGACAACCCAGGCGTTGACGCGGCAGTCAGCAGTCAGCAGTCGACACCGTCCAACAATGACAATGTCATTATCCGGCACGTGGAGCACCGGTTGGGGCTCCGCCTCCCTGCGCCCCGGCAGACGGCCGTTACGTTGTACCCCAGCAGCCCGATGTCCACTGTGTCCCCAGCAGGCCGATGCAGTTTGTACCCCAGCAGCCCGATGTGCACTGCGTCCCCAGCAGAACGGTAGCTGCCGTACCCCAGCAGACCGACGTCAGCTGCACCCCAGCAGGCCGGTAACCCTCATAGCATAACAGGGCGACGTCAGCTGCACCCCAGCAGGCCGGTAACCCCCGTACCCCAGCAGGCCGACGTCAGCTGCACCTCAGCAGGCCGGTAACCCCCGTACCCCAGCAGACCGACGTCAGCTGCACCTCAGCAGGCCGGTAGCCCCCGTACCCCAGCAGACCGACGTCAGCTGCACCCCAGCAGGCCGGTAACCCCTGCACCCCGGCGCGGACAGCTGTGGCTCGCCGACGCCGGCCGGCCGTCCGTGTTCCCCCACTGTCGCCGGGTGCTGGCCGTTGGAGAGTATTGATCAGGCGGCGGGGGACGGTGCGTGCCTGGCACCTGCGTCTGCCGGCCCGCCGCTGTGTGTACTCCTGGTTCGTGACAGCCAAATGTGTAATCGATAATGATAATGTTTCCCGGAACGGGCGCGTTTGAGTCGTGCGGTCGCGACACTGAGGGTCCTCCGGCACGGAAAACAGCGGCGCCCAAACACCCGGCTCTCCGACACTGGCCAGAGCCGCAGACCTGACGCGAAACACGATATCGCGGCGTTAGAGAGCCGGTATAGAACGCCAAGTGCTCCAGAAAACGCCGATTTGGGCAGCCGATAACAAGGATATAGGGGCAGCCAAGAATAGAGGCAGGGCCACCTGGCGGTCGCTGCCAAGATATTATAGAACCAAGAAACAATTGTTTTTATTTTAAACAAACTTGAGGCACATAGTCAAATAAAGGAGTTACAATAACAGACCGACAAGAACGAAAGACAACACACGACACTGAACAGCGAGACACGGAATATTCAACGTTGAGAAGCACGAACATTTAGGTGGAGAACGGAAGTGGCCAACGAAAACGGACAGGTTAGAGTGACAGGGTGTTGCATCTGCGTTTTTTTCTCTCTCTTTCTCTTTCTCTCTCCCTCTGTCTGTCTGTCCCTCTTTCTCCCTCTCTCTCTTTTTTCTCTCTCTCTCTTTCTTCCTCTCTCTTTTTCTTTCTCTTTCTCCTCTCTCTCTCTCTCTCTCTCTCTCTCTCTCTCTCTCTCTCTCTCTCTCTCTCTCTCTCTCTCTCTCTCTCTCTCTCTCTTATCACTTTCGACATATGTCGTTACAGCGAACTAAGATAGTTTCTAAGGTGGCAAACTCATCCAATAATTCGTTTTGTTTCGTCCTATTGTACGTGTTTGTAATATAGAACAACGATTTATGTTCTTGGCGAAGACGGCAGTTGGCTTGCCAGCTCGGTAATCCCAGGCCATTGGGCAACAGTAAGTCGCAACGCCGGACGACAAATATTGATCTGTGAAAAATATGACGTCCTGTCCGAATTCATTTCAATTATGTCTAGTCGGATCGTGATAAACTCAGTGCCAAGCAGAAACACACCATCAAACACGTTGATGAAAGCACGACAGATCCACAGTAACCAGACCAGTTAGTTAGTTATTTAGGCTTAAAGGGCGCATCGACTGCAATGGTCATTTAGCGCCCAGCAGTAGACCGGACATACAAAAGACCCGCTCAGCAAACAGACCATACTCACCACAGACTCCTTCAGCAATTAGACCAGACACACTGCAGATCCACAACAAACAGACCAAACAAGCCATTGGCCCGCAGCAACAAACAGACCAAACAAGCCATTGGCCCGCAGCAACAAACAGACCAGCCACACCACATACCCGCAGGAAGCAGGCCAGCCACAAGACAGGCCCGCACCAATGACACCAGATACACGACTGACCCGCACCAATGACACCAGATACACGACTGACCCGCACCAATGACACCAGATACACGACTGACCCGCACCAATCACACCAGATACACGACTGACCCGCAGCAATCACACCAGATACACGACTGACCTGAACCAATCACACCAGATACACGACTGACCCGCAGCAATCACACCAGATACACGACTGACCTGAACCAATCACACCAGACACACGACTGACCCGCACCAATGACACCAGATACACGACTGACCCGCACCAATGACACCAGATACACGACTGACCCGCACCAATGACACCAGATACACGACTGACCCGCACCAATGACACCAGATACACGACTGACCCGCACCAATCACACCAGATACACGACTGACCCGCACCAATCACACCAGATACACGACTGACCCGCACCAATCACACCAGATACACGACGACCCGCACCAATACACCAGATACACGACGACCCCACCAATACACCAGATACACACACCCCACCAATCACACCAGATACACACACCCGCACCAATCACACCAACACACACGACCCGCACCAATCACACCAATACACGACTGACCCGCACCAATCACACCAGATACACGACTGACCCGCACCAATCACACCAGATACACGACTGACCTGCACCAATCACACCAGACACACGACTGACCTGAGCCAATCACATCATATACGCGACTGACCCGCACCAAACAACAGACGACCAGACATGCAATACAACAAATACACTAATACGCAACCAACGCGTGCACGCATAAACAGCAAAACACACACATAAACAACATACGCATCCTACACCCTGGCACAAACATACACCAAATACGCAAAGGATTCACAACGGACACGAAAAGCCTACACTGAAACAAACAACTGTTCTTGAACAAACTCAGGCATATCCAGCGAGCCCACAAAGCACTCACAACAAACATGTCTACAAAACTTGCAGTGGACACTCACCAAACAAAGCAAGCACAACAAACAAACACAAACACCAGACATCGGAATTACAGTGCTGCATGTTCATGACCACAAGCTCTCTGTTGGGTGTGGCTTCCACTACTTCAGTCCATCTGCAGCGGGAAATAGTCTACCGTGCGGTTGCCGCTCTCCGGACCGTTATGACGCAGTGCCGTACAACTCTAGCCGTCATGTTGTGACATTGCCGTGGTGGGGTGGGTGTTGGGGGGGGGGGGTGCGCCAGATGGAGACAGCTCTTGTCGGTGCCTGGCGTGGGCTGGCCGTGGCCGGCCGCGGTGGCGAGCATGTTTTCCTTCTGAATGCCGCGCCGTGGAGCAGCGGCCCGCTCCATTCCGAGCGAGCGCAAACAACAGACTGGCGGGCCGGCGGTTTGGATACAAAACAACTCATCAAGCGCGCGCCGCCAGTGGGATATTCGCATTGCCGTACGTCCATACATTTATCACAAGCCCGGCTCGTGATGAATGCCAGTCGCTGTGTCTCCCCAGGGGTTCGGCGGCCGGGCGGCGCGACGGCGGCAGCAGGTGGGGCGGTGCGACGAGCCGGATGTTAATGTCGCACTAGCAGCGCACCGACGTCCAGATGTGCGCATAGCCGCACCGCTAAGGTACCGTGTGTCGCGTGAGGATGACCTACGTTGAAGTGTGTCTACTTCCGCACATACACGTAGGTAGCACTGCTCGAATGAAAACGGGCCGAGTGTTTTGAGGGGAACAAAATATGTCCATGCTCTTGGGTGTAATTGCACTTCTGTATAATATTATGCAGGAGCATGCATTCAAATACTGACAGCATTGTGACGTCATCAGGTCTCCCCACGTTTGCACCGAGCCTACAACACGGATGCCCAAGTTTTAATAAAATCTTGTAATTGCCAGATTAATGCGCCAGCTTTAAATGTGGCACCAGACATCTCACGGCACTTCAGGGAAAACGTATCTCCGAAAGTGTTGTCAAATGATCGCCCTGAAGTCGCGTGGATATGAAATGGCTCGAGCCGAGATAATGCCTCATCAGCAAATGCTCGGCAATGATTGGCAGGTTACGGGCAATGCAACTCGGTCAATATGGAACAACCTCCAATATATATGTATATATATATATATATATATATATATATATATATATATATATAGAGAGAGAGAGAGAGAGATACACATACATATATATACATGCATATATATATATATATATATATATATATACATATATGTATATATATATATATGTGTGTGTATATATATATGGCAGTACCATCAGTGACAAAACACATTCTCCCCTAATAATTGGGGGCGAGACCCAGGTGTTCGGAGGGCGCCTACGACCCGCCACCGAACACAGTAGCAGGACCGGCCAGAGACCGGCTGTGGGGTGACGCACGTGGTAAGCCGCTATAGTGCGGGACACGCCACCTGAAAACCTCTTCGTTGAACAAATATTGTGTGTACGTAAGAGGACGTGTTGTGATGAAAGCTGGTGCGCATCTCGACTGAATACCCGGCCACTGAATACTCGGCCACTGAATACTTGGCCGCTGAATACTCGGCAACTCAATATTCGGCCACTGAATACCCGGCCACTGAATACTCGGCCACCGAATTCTCGGCCACTGAATCTTCGGCCGATAAATTATTGGCCGCCCCGAATACTCGGCCACTAAATACCCAACCAAAATTAGCTGCGAAATTTCGCAAAGATCTATAATTTTCGCATTGAAATATCACCCCTGTAAACAGTCGTTTATTCCAGTTGGAAAGGTCAGCATAGTATTACGCATTATTTGGAACACCAATCATATGCGAGTTTTTTTAAATCTTCACTCATAAGTCAAGCATAATATGAAATTGAAGTGTTGGTCATGCCTTTGGTCTTTTCAAGTTAGTGCCCCAAAGCGGCATCTGCTGGTCTTTAGACAGCGAAATTGACTTTGCTGTTTTGAATTGCTTCAGCATCCATATTAACTTGAGATTTGTCTCCAATTCGGAAACAAATGTGAAACCAAGAAGTGTCATTCATTTCGAAGGACCTGAGAACAAACAATATACTAGGAAAATAGGTGCTATAATGTAATAAGTTCATAAGTATTAATTTACATATGTATGTTCATATATATATTGTGATGTATTGTGTTACATATATTAATATACATTTATATATATATATATATATATATATATATATATATATATATATATATATATATATATATATATATATATATATATATATATATATATATATATACACCTTGCCACTACCTAGACACGTCGATGTACATAAGCATGCCATGCATAACCGGCACAAACATGATGCCTGACTGTAGTCCGCGTGCCCTTACAGAGGCTAATGCAGTAAGGGCAGGTGTTGCAGTAAGGGCGGGTATGATGAGGGAATGTGGCCTCTTCTGTGAAAGTTGCAGCTTCACTAACGTGAGAACTTCATGACGCGCTTTCTCACTCGCACCGGGCCGGTTATCAGCACCAGCTGCTGTCCGGGCCACACTGAGGTACCAGGTACGGAGGTACCTGATGATCAGCTGCACGCACAGCATGACTGGTCGACGTGGCCCTCTCTAATAACGTCAGCAGTCCATAACCTGTCCTTATCAGATCGGGAAATTGGTTCGTGACAAGAGCCAACAGCTTGGATATTGCACGCCGACGTCCAGGTGATCATATGATCCCACTCTCTCTCTCTCTCTCTTTCTCTCTCTCTCTCTCTCTCTCTCTCTCTCTCTCTCTCTCTCTCTCTCTCTCTCTCTCTCTCTCTCTCTCTCTCTCTCTCTCTCTCTCTCTCTCTCTCTCTTTTGATCGCAATTTATGCTATCAGTGTTCTAGATAGCCGGTTAGTTCATCTTGCATTACTGGAGAAAGGCTTGGCACGGGTAGGCTGCACCCGCCACCAGTGAGACTGGCCGCAACCCAACGGCTCTTCCATACAGGGCCAGAGCAGATTGGAACAGACTGCCAACTGATCATGACGCCAATAATGTGGGAGCCTTTAGCACAGCTCTGCGGACGCTAAGAGGTCATATGAGATACATATGGTCATATGAGGTATGAGGCCATATGAGGAGGCCATATGAGGTAATGAGGTAAATTTGATCTAAAACGTACCTGGTGTTCCCTGACCCCTCCCCTCTTGTCTTGCAGTGTATCTAATGTGATCGCCGTGTTGCTGAAGTGTCAACGTGCTTGTGTGTTTTCACGAGGTTCCCATGTAATGTTTAGCACCAGCTGATGGTATGACTTTTAAGTTAAGAAACGTCTTTAAAAACACATTCGCATAGATCGTCACGATGATGATTGCATTAAAATGTCACATGAACCTGTAGGTAACGACTACTGCGGTGCCAGGGGACGGCAGGTCACCTGGGTAACTACAACTGCTGCCCGAGGTAGCTACAGGTCATCTAGGTAACGATAACTGCAATCTCATGCGTTTGCCGGTCACTTAGGAAACGATTATTGGACCAAAAGAGAGACGAAAATTTCCCAGCCGCAACTGGTTGTTGGCTCGGGGCGCAGCCATGCAAACCCTGGACGGTGTCGGCAAACAAGTTCATTTTCAAGGTGGAGGTATTGCACCAGCGTAAGTTACCGAACCATATTATATCATGAAAGAACTTAAGACCCGTACAATGGTAAAAACGTATGATCATCGATTCCGAATGATGATGAATGGATCCAGTGAAATACGTTGAATCGATGAAAACATTCATCCTGAATATGTTTGATGTTCCAAATATTTAATGGACCACTCGTGTGCCTTGTCAAATACGTTTTTACTTTAATTAAGCAATATTCACGATTTTATCTGAGCACCAAATTCTGTTGTTGTTCACAAAAAGGAAGTATAACAAATCCGGAGGCATGTTGTTGAAAAGCTCGTCAGTGATGATGTTCAATAAACTGGTGATAAACAGCTTTCCTGTATCAATCCGTTTTTCATTAATTGTGACTCGGAAATGGCTGCCCGGGGCACCGGAGGTGAAAATTCGGAGAATCAAGCAAAAACCCATCAAATGATGAGATGATTGTCATTTGATACCGTGGTGATGAAGTTCGGAAACTAATGCGGCTTCTATACCATCTCATAAGCTTTGCCAATGTATAAATGTGCTGTGACCGTGTGTTCCGATTTTTATAACCGAAGCGGATGTCTGTTTGTCATCGAATGAGATATTCTACTGGTCTGTGTCATCGACGTAAATCACATTGCTTTGGATATATAGGATAATTTGTATTCAGGTGCATGTCAGGTCAGTCTTTTTGTACCCATACGATCTAAAGGTTTCCAGAAATAACTGGTGAGAGCGACGGGTAAAAAATTGTTGGAGTCACTATAATCTTTGCCGCGTTTTGGTATCGGAATGATGCGAGTTTCTTTCCAAGACTCGGGAAGTACATAATGAAACTATAGCGAATTTAACGTGTCTAAGATGCCATGTTTGGTGTCGACAGATATATGTCTAAGACAAATAATAGAAGCTGTCGGGCGTATACGAGTATTACTGATGGAGTAATACTTCTATAGGCCCGAATAGCCTATAGATTGCAGCCTATAGATCGCAGTCTCAAGTTCAGAAAGAAGAGAACGTGCATTGCATAGTGCAGTGTTGTCGAAATTAAAGTGTGGAGAATTGATATAAAATGTGCGTTGCGCCGTTTCTAAGAATCCAGGTATGTAGTTGTTGTCAGAGCTATTGTGGGCCATGGTATCAGCTATTGTGTTTGATGTTGCTTGCTGGTCTGCGATTATGATATTTTGGACTTTGAGGGTCGGGAGCGATTCAAATGTTTAGACAAGCGACAAGACAATCACGAATTAAATGTCAGATTTTGCTTAAAGGTGTACTAAAAGTGAGCTGTTGTAAGCTTGATGACGGAGAACGGCGCCGAACTTCACGGATTGTACGGCGTGTTCGCGCCCGTTCATGGTGGGTATTACGGAAAAGTAGGTGTTGTTGATCTGGATAACGTATACATTTTCTGAATGCTCGTTTTCTTGTAGCAGTGGCTTAGGCAACTTCAGGACAGCTCCAAGGTACCGGTGTTCGCCTTGTGCAGGACTTGTTAGTGGAATTGTTGCAGACGCTGTCTCTAAAAGTTTGTAATTAGGCAAAGGTTTTGGACAGGAGAAATGTTTGGGTTGCATTGTATATGTAAAGTTCCTGGAATTGTGCACAGTCGGCCTTCAAAAGCTTCCAGCGAAGGACAAAGCTTGTTGTGGTATTAGTAAATGTTGAAAAAGATGGTGTTAAGTTGATGGAGTAGTACTCGCTATCATAAACATCGATATCTGCTGTCCAATCACAATCAGCTGCTAAAACAGAGAGCAGCTGAAAAAAAAATTGTACTTTCTGTGTTGTGTCCTAGGTGAACAAATGTGAGCTACTCAGTGTCAAGTAGTGCTACTAAGTTGTGTCAGTCGAATTATGCTTGATGATGCATCCGCGAATGTATGAAGGCGCATGTGCTTTATCTCACGCTGGACTATATGCGCTGAAATAGCCGACTAAAATGAACTTGTTATTGAATAGAACAAAAACTTTTTTTTAAGTGCTATCAAGTTATCTGACTGCATTTGTGTTATCTGTGCGTGGTGGAATGTAAATCGAACAAACATCTAAATTCCGACCTTGAATAAGCAAAGTATATTCTACGGCTTCCAGAAGTGAATCATGTGTAACTTGTTTGTGTGTGTAATCATTGTTGCCGTTGCCATAAAGTGCTGTACCGACGATGCGATATGGTCCACGGACATCGCCACGGTTGTACAGTGTGTACTTAAAAATATTTAAATGATATGTATCGGTGGGTAAGACATGTTTATTGAGCTGCAAGAATAATAGGAGAGCGAGAATACTAAAAAATGGCCTTCGCCACACTACTCACAATGCTTGCCTTCATACTTGCTCATTTTGATAGTAAGCTAGGACAGTTTCACTGTAGAAGAACAAACATTTTACGAAACATAAATTACTGTTTGTCGACACTATTCGGTGCATGTCGGAGCCAAGCATCCAGGTCAGGCGGGAAAGTTGCCCGGACAGGGGCGGGCTGTGTGCACCCGCCCGTGCCGTGCAGCCGGCAGGCGACCTTGGGAGGTCACGGCGGCCGGCCAGAGCGGCGGTGGATGCCCGCCGGCTGGCAGGAGCCGGCCGGGTCACGTGGGAGCCGGCCGGATCACGTGGGAGCCGGCCGGGTCATGTGGGAGCCGGTCGGGTCACGTGGGAGCCGGCCGGCGCCGGGCGCGCCGGGCTCGCTCGGCGGCCTGCTGACGGAGACCGGCTTGTACCTGCAGCCGAATGACTGAGGGCTCGGTTACTCCTCTCGGAGGGATAAGTTTTTGGAGTCGGAGTTTTTATGTGTGTTGTTCGTGAGTGATGTAAGTTTGGTACGGGGTGCCAGGCCGGTACTCACGTCAGTTAGTGTCGAGGTGGAAGTGGTGTGCACACGGGGGTGGGGGGTAGCAATACAGGCCGCCCGTGCCTCTTGGTTGGTTATTGGTTTTACGACACATCGACCGTTGAGTCATGTAGCGTCGCCAATCTCTCACGCAGATTGGTCGCGGGTGAAGAGTAGCGACAGGTGAGACTCGAACCCACAATCTTTCGATTGTGAGACGAGCAACGTACCCCTAGGCTACTCGTCCCCGCCCGTGCTTCTTGATGGAGGAGGAGGTGGTCTCTACGACCGCCGGGCCTGGGAGTAGGAGACCCAGGTTCTAGCCTTGACGGTGCAAAAGTCTTCTTCCTTTCGCCAAACCGGACAAGGATTGGACGTGGTCCGGTAGTCGGGTGTACGGCAGCCCAGGCAGCGGGCTGGCTTGGAGCAGGTGGACTCAGGATGGAGAGGCTCGCCGCACTTGGGGGATCGGGCTGACTGGCAGCATGCTTGATTGCCATGGTCGAAGCGCAGGGAGTTAAAACATCGGAAAGGATTGGGAATAAAGACTCGGACTTGCTAGCGAAGGTAGCCAGCGAGGAGGGTCATGGGAAGAGGGTATAGTTGACGGTGATGACTGAAAGACTCGTACGATGCTTCTGGTCATCTTTGAAGGAGGTGGTGCGGCGGACGTGGGTTGCCCCCTCTGGCCTGAGATGCGCTTGGACATCTGCTGCGGACATAAAGCGGAGCTCCGGCGCGAAGATGATGGTGTTGTTGCACTTGTAGTGGAACATAATTGTGATGGATACACCACAAGGTGTGGTGGCGATGAGGAGGGCTTTTGTCTGGCTTTGCTCGTGATTGCATTTTGACGATTGCGGTCCATTGGTAGGGGCTTCGATGTCAGTATTTACTACGAAGCAGATGGCGAAAACTATTTAGTTGGCCAGAAAATGTCGACACAACGGAAGGAAATGGCTTCCTCGGCAGGTTTCACGACAACGTAAGAGCAAGGCTTTCGAGGGATTCGAGTTCGCTGTGATGTGATGCTCAGTGGATTGGATTATGTCAGGTTGGGAGGGCGTGGTATGGATCGTGCTTGGTTCAGCGGCGCGAATAGTGATGGGCTGGTCCTGATCGTGGGACGTGGTCGTGGTGTTGGACGAGCAGGGGACTGCGAAATACAAAGGGCTTCCATGACGCCATTCAAAGGAATAGTCCGGTGCGGGTCATTAACAGTTGTATTAAGAGAGGGAACATCAGGGGCAAAGTCTGGGGTCGCGCGATGGTCGTTAGGCATGACCAAGGAGGGGGGGATTCGGATTTGGATTACGGTGGCAAGCTGGTACCGAAATCCATTCTGTTTGTTTTCCCTTGCGGGGAAAACTCTCTACCTCACACAATCCCTAGACGCACAAAGAACAAACACAAACACAAGGAGCAAAAGTACGATGGAGAAGAACACTGCCTGGATTGACGGCTGTCAACCAACTCCAACTGAAACGTAGAACGACAAAGCGGCGACGGGTGTCACCGAAATTGCGAATACAACATACGGACGAACGATAGGTGAAAATGCCGAGGGACCCTGTTCTAACGAGTGGACCGCGAAGAAGCGCACGGTGCGGACAGTATGTTTGGACGCAAGCCAACGCTTTCGACCCTCATTCGAAAGAATAGAAGCCTGCCTGGAAATGGTCTGGCGCTGGCTCGGGAGAAAGCATGAGCTGTTGGGAAATATTCAAATACAAATGGAAGCATTCCATTGCCTTATTTCTCATCAGTATATTGGGAACTAAACACGAAAATATGTAACTCTGTATGCATCATATTTCATCCTTACATTGAACCCTAGCTGTTCTGGCAACCATCTAAGAACTGTAACTCATGTATCGGTCCGACTGTTATGTTGATTAATGTCAGCAAATCGAGTTACAATATTGTTTGTTAAAGGATGTTTCCGTGTACAGATATGCACTAATTCATATGAAATTGATGAAGTAGGCATAAACCTTGTAAAAGGATAGTTCCCGCACATTGCAGTACTTGTCGTCAGTGAGCTTGAGACTTAGACATGTGTTTCAGATCATTCAACTCCCGTGAGCTCATATATTCTATTATTACTGATGTTTTACTGATATCAGCTTCCATTTTAAAGCGAACGACCAGTACCGTACTTTTTCAGATTGTGTCCGAGATAGTGTTCCTCTTAAATGTCGCCGACGGTCTTTGCTCACATGCTTCAGTGCGACAGTAAAGTGGCGCATATCGCTTTCCAGTGTAGCATCCACATTCCAAGCGCGTCATGAACGACAGAACTCCATTGCCAATCCATAGTCTTGCAACGTACTTGCGCATTATACTAAATACTTTCACGCTCTACCTTCGTTCCCATGCGCCAGTAATTTACTTACTCGAAACTGAAGTCCATTTTCCCAACACTGCGTGCAATTATATAATTCCGAAAAGCCCTCAAGATGAAAGACCATCATTGCTCAATAAGTTCAACTTTATTGGGCAATTTTAGGCAATTCAACTATATCAGGTGCAATTTTATGACATCCTAGGAATTATTAACAATTATAATAATAGATGTCTGATGGCTACCTATTTGTATTTGCTACATGGGTTCCACCAGTAATGGAAATGATGTTGCGCTGTTTTAAAATCATGTCTTAAAAATGCAGATCAAATTTCGATGCATTAAGCAATTAACGGCACAAGAAAATGATATTTCGAAGCGAGGGCCATTTGACAGATAGGTGCGTAACACAGTTTTTCCCAACTCAGCCATACTGGGTCAAATCAGACAGTCATGTTATATGCAAATAGTTATAGTGAACTGTAAAAAAAAAAAAAAAAAAAATATGCCTGGCAATCGAGGCAGTTGAATGCCTGGCAGTCGTGGCAGTTGGATGCCTTGCAGTCGGCGCAGTGGAATTCCTCCGATTTACCTGCAATATCGCTTCCAACAGTAACGCCATAAATCGTTACGGTCAAGGCCCATGGGTCGTTCCTTTGTCATTGTATGCACCCAGTTAGCAGGTATATGTGTCGAATTTGTATCCCTAAGACCACAACACTAAAAAAGCTGCGCTGCCGGTTACTGCAACCCCTTGGCAAAGGTCGACATAGGCCTCCATCCGATTTCTTCTGGAAATATCTGAAACGTTATTGATGAGTGCCGATGATATTTTAACAATGCAATAATTAGGCGGGACTTTGTCTTGTCACATCAGCAGTAGACAGCCTGTCGTCGAGTAGCACGTAAAATTTATCAGAAGTAATTGATCATCCTGAATGAATCTTACCGTGTCGACTTGGCAATCAGAATCCATGTTGAAAGGCTCACAGTTTCATAGTAATGTACAGACACAGCTGCATAATTTACATTTCCTGGTGACAAAACCATCAGCAAAAACTTTTATAGCTGGGTGCAACATATCCGGCACGATTTTGAAGCTCATAAAAGCTGTAAGCAGGCCCTAAATGCCACGTCTTAGGACGTCTCAAGGCGATTGCAACTACGATCCATTCGATTTTAGTGGTCATAACTTGTGAATGTTTCGCTTTAAAAACGTGCGTTATAAATCAGTTTTCCCCTTATCACGCTTCGAACACATGATTTATTGCAAGATGACATTTATAATTGCATTTAACTGTGCCGAATGTAAAGACCCAATACAGACAATGCTGGAGCCTGGGGATTAGCACCAGCTTGTGTGCGTAGCCGATCACAACGCACCCCGGTCGGCGGTCGATGTGGCCCCATGAAATTTGGGAGCCCAGCAACAAAATCAAGGCGGAAGGTCCTGCTTCAAGAGAAGTTCCGTGTGTTCATGACGTTTTGGGTTATGAGGTGGAGGGTCAAAGGAGGTTAAGGTCCCCAATCGGCGTATTTTCTGCGCTTTTCAATCTTTGTTTGTTTCATTACGCGACACCTATTCGATATTGATCCACTGTGCATTTGAACGATTTGTAATTAATTTAACTTGCATATATTTATGCGGAAAATATTTTACTTCTACATATTTCGTCTCCTGAGTTTACCTTAGGTTGCAGTATCATTGCAGTATCATAGCCTGTCGTTATGCGTGATTACTAGTCTCATGGTTTCCAGGGTGCATTTGAACGCTCAATTCGAATGCATCATGAACAAACTACTTACCATTATCGAAATTCTATGATTCAAAAAAGTGGATCGAAATAATTGAAGGTCATCTAATGCTAGCGATCTTAGAATTGAAGGGTGAAAATGGTGGTAGCATGGAGACAGGCATCTTGTAACATCAATTGGGCACAGTGTCAATCCGACGAAATTAATTTAAGAATACAAATCGCATACCTTCATAACTTCGATCCCAGCGGCGTGGGTGCTATGGCACATAATTTGTGTCATATTTACACTGCGTGGCCTTGCATTGACCTGAAACTTTGCACACTGTCCGAAGACATTGTGGTCTGTCATTTACACCATTCCGTCTTTGGCTGGGATGATCAGGTGGAACAGGTTGAACAAAAATGCAAGATTGAATATTTCACCTTCAGTAAGCGGTATCACGCAACCGCCGATATAATTGTTTTTCTTCTTTTTGGCAGTTTGTAAATGCAGCCACCCGCGAACCTCGAGTGTGTTGTTAAAACTGAAAATTTTGGGCTGTACTCTGAATGGTGTCCAAAACTCACTTTTCAGAATCCGTGGCTCGAAATTGAACTCGTCTAACTTGGTGGCCGTTGACGACTTCGATACCTAATTATCACCAAATCATCCGCTCTTCAATTATCCACTTTCACGGCATGATGTCTTCCGCGATGACCGCTGGTGCCTTCGCCGCCGAGCGCCGCGGAGGTTCCTTCATCTTTGGAAATGTCGGGAGTGGGGAAGGAGCAAGTGAACCCTCTCCCCACCCGCCCACGTGTTCGCCGATTGTCGAGAGCATTTCGCTTGCTCAACTATGGCCTGACAGGCATCACCCGCTTCCTGGCATCGTATACTATCTCACTGACTTCGATCCATAAGTGTGCACCTAAAATAACCAGGGCATCAGGTGAGGTGTGTACGAGAACCGCTTCAGAGCACCTGGCGATATACAGATACACGCGCTGGGAAGCACTTTCAGAGAGACGTCGCGAACGACGAAACGTCACGAATGGAAAGGTGCATGCATTCGGCTTACTTATGCCCTTGTAAATCGAATGAGCAATACTATTATGCTGATGGGTGGAGTAAAATCTTTTTAATCTTCACATTTTGTTTTGCATTCTATTTCTCGTCATTCATTTTCCAGTTCTCCGCCTGTTCCATATTGTTCCCGACCATTCCCTGTTCCATTTTTGTCCTGTTTGTGCGCAATCACGAACGGCTGACTTCCCACTCGCAAGCCGTCGCCGAGAGCTGATTGAATGCGGTACTGGCCACGACCGTTGGGCGATGCACTCCGCTTCGATGGAGGGCGGGGCCGGTGTTGTCGAACTCTCCCCCACCGGAGTGTCATGCACGTCGCTCAGGTGTCGCGTCGAGTCAGCCTCCGGCGATGTCGACTCACCGGGTGAGCCCGACCTCTGCGCAGCTCCAATGGGACTTACAGGTAACTGGCGTTCGCCGGTTAAATGATGTTCGCCGGCAAAGCTCCAATAAATAGCAATTCCAGACTGCCGAAAATGTGAGTTTGGCTGACTGCAAGGAGGATGTTAGTTTGGAAACGGAGTCAGAATTTGAGCAGGGGAGGCGGTGAATGAATACGCTGTGCTATCTTGCATAGCTAAACAAATATGCCGTCCCGTATCCCGAGAAGATCCGCAATGCTCTCTAAAGATGCCTTTGTTCCTGATCCTGGAACAACAATTCCGCACATCCAAAATGGAATCATGGACGAATTCTAGTTGATCGTTGCGCGCCGAAAAGAAGAATTTCGCCCACTGGATTATCTACTTTGCACATGAATTGCACTGTATTTAATTATTGCGATTCCGCCTCAAGCAGCTTGTTGGTGTACAAAGCCGGCGAGACAACGCTCTGCAGATGGACTGATTAGGTTTTCCAGTGGGCCGACCTACCTGTCGTCGTAGACGAAGCCGGCCTTGAGTGTGTTGAGGTAGCAGAGCACGGCCAGCAGACTGCACACACAGCCGGGCTGCCGCCGCAGCCAGCGGCCCAGAGCGGCGCCGACACCGGCCCAGGTCATGTCGCCACCGCCGCCGGCACCGCCGCCGGCCGCCTCCACACCGCCGGCTGTACTGAGCCGCGTCGGCTCCGACGGACAGCGACGGCAGCGCCGCCGACGGCGCCGACGGAGCCGACGGAGCGCGGGCCCTCAACAGGTGGGCGTCAACCACAGATCCGCGATACCGCGGTGCACCTGACTGGCGAGGTGCTGGTGGCTCACTTATCCTCGGTACGTTAACGGGGAGGTCACCCCGAATATCCCTGTATCTGACCTGAAGGATCAATAACTCCAGCACCAGTGCACTACAGGGGAGGCCACAGAGTATGATCCTGTGTCTGGCCCGGGGTACCCGTTCCGCCTCTCTTCTGCATACGACTGGCGGATTGGCATTGCATCCTCTTCTCCATATAGGAGGAGGGAAGACCAGAGTTGAGTACTTACTCTCCTTACTACACCACATGGTGAAGGCCAAACAGCATGCCACTGTATCTGACTTGAGGGGGAGAAGGTCCAGTATCTCCTCTCCATTGTGCACCATAGGAGAGACCAGACTAAATGGCCCCGTATCGGATTCGATGATCCAAGACCTTCCTCTCCTCAGTGCACCACAAGGGGAGACTATTCTGTATGCTTCCCTATCTGATTCGGTGATTGGAGGCCCAGCACCTCCTTTCCTCTGTGCCCCACAGGGGAGGCACCATAAGTCGGATACAGCATATATCCATGTTTCCGACGTGGAGCCCGCACCTCACCTCAACTCAACTTCCTCGTCACCCCTGTATCGACAACTTAACGTGGGATTAGTTCATTATTTTGTCTGTATCCTACTGAAGCTGGGGTATTGCCTCCTCTTCTCCGTATGCTTCACGGGAGAAACGCACACCAGGTGTTGCTTTCCCCACCCACATAAAACCTACCGCTCCTACGGCTCCTCATGGGGGACAGCGCAAAGCCCGACCGCCCAAAACGAGACAACACGAACGCCCTGCACCCAAAAAGAGACTGGTGTGTGCATATGTGCTCACCATAGATAGACACCAATGCTTTCATCTCACATTCGTCAAGAGAACACACCTCACCGCCGGACGTCGCCCGCAGCTCAGGAGCCCGATTCGGAAGCGACCACTAAGTCCAGATTCAGTGGAGGTCGAAACAGGCCTCCCTCGCTGTCCGTGCCAATTCGCCCACGGAGCCTCGGAAGCGGAGGCCGGTCGGCCGAAGCCGGCACGTATCGGCCGTGGTGGGATCGCGTCGGGCCGTGGTGGTGGCCAGTCGGGTCTCCCGACGGCTCGAATCGGGTCTGCTCGCGGGCGGCGGGCGGCGCGCTTGACTGTAATGGATCCGCCGTCTGCCGGCCGGAGCCGAGCGTCGCTTCATTAGTGTAAAAGGTTTGTCCGCCAGAGCGAACCGTCCGGTCGGTCTGCACTATCCGGCGAGACGCGGCACGGACGGCGAGACACGTCACGGACGTCGAGACAGGTCACGGACGTCGAGACACGTGGTGGACGCCGGGCCACGTCACGCATGCCGGGACATGTCACTGATGCCCGGACACGTGGCGCACGCCGGGTCACGTCACGGACGCCGGGTCACGTTCAGGACGTCGATACACGTCACGGGCGTCAAGACACGTGGCGGATGCTGGGTCACATCACGGACGCCAAGACACATCACGGACGTCGAGACACGTCACGGACGTCGAGACACGTCACGGACGTGGAGACACGTGTCGGACGTCGAGACACGTTACGGACGTCGAGACACGTGGCGGATGCTGGGTCCAAGTCACGTCACGGACGTCGAGACACTTCACGGACGTCGAGACACGTGGCAGACGCCGAGACACGTCACGAACGCCAAGGAACGTCACGGATGTCGAGACACATCACGGACACCGAGTCACGTCGCAAACGTCAGGGCACGTCACGCACCCCGATACTTGTATCCGCCTTCAGCAGGTGTTGTGTGTCATATGTATCAACAATACATGACCCATGTGTCGACAGCACATGTGTCATGTGTCAACAGGTGTGCCGATACACGTGTCATCTACCTTCAACAAGAATCATGAGACACATCGCCGACGCCGGGTAACATCACGGATGTCGGCTCAAGTGCGACGGACGGCCTGGAAGCTGCACACAGGCACAGGTGTGCTACAGGTGCGCGAATGTCCCACCTGTGCATCACAGCACTCCCACGAGATGCTCCATCACGAGGTGCTCCATCACCTCGTGATGGCAGTAGCTTGTATCGCTAGGGTACAACAGACAGACCATCAGCGGAGTACTTTCCAGTCCAGCCGTGCTGGCTCAATTGCCGGAATACAAACTGGGAGTGGGTAGGATACGCGGAGGACGTCAGGCTTCTGGTTTCCTTTTCCCTTGGAGAACAGACAGAATATAAATGTCACATTACGGAAGAACGTAGAGTGGGATGTTAAAGTAAAGGGAAGCCTCTTGATATTGCTAAGTATTGCATGTCGTGCAGTGTGTTGCTCAATGTGGCTCTTTTATTGCTTACCGAGCCAATTGTGCTATGGTCGATTAAAAATAGTTGATGTTGAATGGTAAAATGTCCTGATTAAAAACGCTACAGTGGTAAATGCTATTAAATACCGCGGCGAATTGCGCTGGTGAATGAGATTGCGATTGCAATTGCGCCGGCAGCTTGTTGACATCAGACAGTTTATATCGTCTGTGTGACAGTACCATGCATACGTGACGATGAGTTCTGGATCGTTGAAATAAGACAATATCGCTCTGCACCAACAAAACGAGTAAACTGAAAACCGAAGTCGGAATGTCACATAACCAAATGGAAGTACCGTCTTGCATTACCAAAATTAGAAACCTCATTACCGATTGCACAGTTTGTCAAACTCTCCTGAGAATATGTGGATCTATATGAAAGGAGACACTTTCATGGAAACCAGTTGCACGAAGTTGCAATGGTAATGAATAAGATGACCCAAAGCGGCTTAATTGTGACATATAGTGGCGCGTGAAGATCGCCAAGCAGGAGGATGGACGAGGAAGCTAAAATGCCAGCCACGCTTACTAAACGATGTTGGCCGGGAATGCCGGGCGTAATCCAGGATTAATGCGCACGCATACATAACTTTATGAATAAATTATTTCGAGTGAGTTGTTGAGCAGCGGGAAGAAGTGGCGAATTGATAAAAGGGGACGGGATGAACTAGTTTTCACTTAGGTCCGGGGCGGGCTTAGGTACAGGCCGCTCAGCTAAAGGTTCCGTCGGCCAAAAAGGGATGCCGTCTGGGCTGGAGTTTCCTGGCCTTAGGGGGCATGAGCCCCCGTCAAAGAAGGGATGCCTACTGGGCTGGAGTTTTCTGACCTTTGGGGGTGTGACCCCGTCAAAGCTGTGAGCTTCAAAGGACCTATGAGTGCCAGCTGAAAAGAACGGCAAGACAGACAACTTTGAAACGTTCCGCCTCCCAACTGCAGAACATTCGGAGGATCATCCACCAATGACAGACTCCTCCCCTACCCGACGGTGATGACCCTGGTGTGGCCATTCCATACACGCCAGACGTTTCTGTCCAGAGCACGTGATGGTCCTTGTCAGAATGCTTCTCAAAGCCATTCTAGTACTCCAAAGATAACTAAATTCCCAAGGCCTACGGCGATGACTAAGGTGATTTGCTCCTAAAATGTGGTATTGAATATCTAGTTCTGCCGCGTGTTGGTCATTCCATGTTAGTTTCGATTCTCTATATCCTCATGTCTGGCTATAACCTGATGCTTTTTTACAATAGTAGTCAAATGCCGATTTGATTACCAAATACAAGTCCTCGTTTTGAAATGCTTATTCCGGTCATGAAATACCAGTTTTGGTTCTCGCATACACCTTTGAAGTTGAGATACATCTGGCATATCTGGCGTAGAAGACAATGGACAGCATTGCAAAGACCAGGGACCAGGGGTCAGGAATCATGTCGAGCTAGCGGGGTGCTGTATAGCAAGGACCAATGACAAGGAATCATGTCTAGCTGACGAAGTGCTGCATAGCAAGGACCAAGGACCAGGAATCATGTCGAGTTGACGGGGCGCTGTCTCAACTTGGACACGTGTGCCTTCAACTGCTGGGTTGGCCTTCGGCGGCGGCTCCATCAACTGAAGCCTGCGGGTGACGGGAAGATGCTTACCGCGTCTTCTGTCAGATGCACAGGCGGCGCTGTCATGCAGTTCAGCGCCATCCACTGGTGGCGAAACCTCTGGGTTCTGGGGTTTGAAGTCCCTTGCGCGAGTATGGTGGGGCTCAGCCCCTTCCCTCCCCCCCCATTGGCGGGAGTCAAGACATCTCACCGATTGTATGTGCAAGTACTCTGACAGTAATGTTTCGGAAAATATATGGACGGTGGCTGGTGGTGCTTTTGGGACTTCAAAACTACAGTTGGTTTTAATAGCTATATGGATGCCTATAACTCCAAAAGCAGTAATCTTACCAGTGTTCCTGGGCGAATCATGGGACATAACTCTGAAACATAATTCCGTTGCATTAAATTGCTAATGAGAGAAGAGCAACCCGCAGTTATCACAGCCTCCACCGCCGAGCACGGGTCGGTAAATCTGATGCGCTCAGATGCATTGGCAGCACTATTGCTGAACGAAAGCGAGGTTGGACAGGTCTCCGGGTGAAGTTTCAATCAGCAATAATTAGCTAAATCGAAGCTTTGTTATCCTTGGGCAGAGACGAAAATGTTCGGATAATTCATCGGGATGGAGATGAATAGGCTCCACCATATAGGTACTGGCGGAGGAAACTATGGGGCTCCGAGCAGAGCGGAGCTCAGCCCCAGGGTGGGAGCCAAGAAAATGTCACCAATTTCGACAGTTAAATACTCAGAGATGATCGTATTCGTAATTATGACTGTGATTAGATTCATCCTGCTGATGCTTTGCAATTTAGAATTTACAGATAGTTGTAATGCTATACAACTACGCTTACCAGTGCTGCTGAGCGCATCTTGAGATGTAAAGAATTAAAGTTTGATAAGTTTCGTGATGAAGTTTCAACCATGAACACCTGACTAAATCGGAGATTTTGATGCCTGATCAAATACGAATTTGTGGGGATAGTGCATTAGGATAGGGACGAATACGTTTCTTTCCCTCTCACATAGGATTAGTGTGTGCTAGCTTATTGTATGCTTCCCTCAATGTCAAGTAACTAAAATGAGAACACTTCTTGCAAGATAATTGAAATATCACTAAAGAATTGAAGTATCAAACAAGTAAAATTTGTCCAAGGATTATGGACTTCATACCCAGCACACTCTTAGGTTATGATATGTAAAATATCGTGGAGTCACGATGTGCTAAATTCATTTTATGGCGTGTGGAAACAAACAAGCGTGCAGTACATGAGCTACAGTAACTGAATCCAAATTTGAGCTAAAATCGTTGTAATTAAAAACCGAATATGTAGTGAGAGGACCAAGCAAAAAGTCAGCACACGCTGATAATGTAAAGAATATGCTTTAACTTGCCTAATATTGTGAGAGGCTACATACTCTTAGCTATTGTAATCGTATGACCTCATCGAACCATCAGTGTATGGTTTCACTGCTGCCTTGGGTGAAGCTGATAAATGATGTCTACCATACGGAAATTCGAAAGGAAGTAAGCTACTAGTCTGGGAGGTCTGCAAAACAGAACTCGCTGAAATGTGTCAACACTCGCTCTTGGTGAAAGTAATTTAGTATTTTGTGTGGGGACCAATTGAGTTGGCACGTGCAGAGGGAGGTGGATCGGATCACATGAGTCTATGATGTTTTTGACGATGTTTCTAATGAAATACAAATAAAATTGTCTTATTCTGGAGTTTAGGAGTTGTATTTCGAGATGCTGTAAGTCAAGGCATGACAGGGAGACTGAGGAGTCATAACACGGGTTAAAAAAATGAGCTGCACCAGGAACTTGTGTTGTACCCGATCGACCCGCACAGTGTGGGTGTCAGCGAAGCATAGAACACTGGGATGTTCTAAAATAGAATGTACATTGGCGAAGTACGCAATAATTTTGAACACTGCGGTTTAACTGGGAGTGCTTTGCACGAGCCTGGAAGGATTGTACTAGCAGGGCCTGGGCTCTGTTTTAGTTTTGTACTCTATCACTAACATCATTTTCGGGATTTTATTCTGGAGCCTAAACCCGAATCACAAATTTAGTGCCACCGTTTTTCATTCGATCTTGTTAGTTGTATACATCACTTGGACAGACATCCAATCAGTACGATCGCTTTGCATTTGTCAGAGCTTAACTTTAAACACAATATTATTGAGCATGCTACCGGGCGATCGACGTTCTGTTGCACCAATTAGTCGTCAGCCGAAGAAATAAATCGCAGAATACTTTACATCGTCTGCATAAACAAAACACTCAGTGTTAATATAAAGTACTCAATGAAGTCATGAAGTGTTTACACTTAATATAGGAGACACATGGTCCATCTGAGTTAAGACTGTAATGGAAAATACTCTAGGCCTGGACAAAAAGATACTCAATACCCCAAACAAAACCAAACGATAAATTCCAAAGAAACTGTCTGTAAACATTTGCATGCCTACGAATACCTGTCTACGTACCAATCTAGTCTGATTTACTCGATTCCGCCGTGGCTCTCGCGTCGATGGAGAACCCCATCAATAATTTCCAACTCCATCTATGCCTGCTTAAAGAGGTCTGCACCGTGAACACCTACAATCATAAACTTCAGTCATCTATCACTAATTAGGACTAAAAAACAACATTCACCCACCTAAAACATATGTTCACCCTTCTTAACAACATTCTTCAATGAGGGATCCCCACATCATCATGCAGCCTATTCCATTGATCAACCACCCTTTGACTGAAAACCTGTTGGTGCTCAACTGTCATACACCTTGACTAGCCTAACATGATTGATGACTTATTGTGGTACTCTAAGTAAAAGAGCATCATTCAGATCGACTTTATCTTGTCTTTTAGCGATGTTATGCCTTTCAATCCTGTTACCGCTTAATCTCCCATACTTGAGTGAATACATATCTAATGCCATAAGCCCTACTCCATATTCCAAATTGCCTAGTCCACTGATGAGTCTAATGGCTTTGCATTGCATTTTTATAGCATATCTATATCTTTTTCCATGTAAGGGCTCCACGCATGTGCAGAATATTCCGAGCAGGGTCGAACATAGGCTAAGTACATCGTTCATGAATTCCTCTGTCTTATATCTCACTCTCATATTAAAAATGTATATTAATGGTTGGAATCTTGGGGAAAATGCTAACAACTTTCTCCATTCCTCTTTAATATCATGTGCCAGACTGCTGAAGTATCATACTTGCCTTTACCAACAATAATTACAAGATCAACACATTTACATGGAAGTCAGCTCAGGTCTCATTACATGAGTTGCTGCGCCATTGGCGGAACGCTGTATCCTTTAGCCGGAGCGCTGCATGCACGGGCGCGTCTGGCCACCGGGGAGTTGAGCGGATTAATTAGCGAAATAGTACTGTACTGTACTGCTCATCCTCCCGTACTGAACACTGTGTTATTTCACGAGCCTTAGACTGCTGATTTTGACTGATAATGAAAATTGCCAGTGCTTTAACCTCACGAGAGGCTTTTTAGAAGAAACACCCTACAGTTATTAAAAGTCAAGAGGTTTGTTGTGAATACTTTAACTGAGGAGTTTTGAAACCGTGAATTCGTTACATAGCCGACTGCGTGTCCGATGCTGCCACCCTCAGCTCTGTGGGATAATAGTGGGCCGAGACAGGTTCGATAAACGAGTATGATCATCACAAAAGTCGTCCATGTTATCCCATGAACTACACTAATTATTTCAATGATTCATAACGTCGGACAACACATGATAACTGAATATCGTAGAAATGGTATGGTGCAGGAATCTGCTAAATCTTCACGACCGAAATATCTTAAGCAAGGAAGCGCGTGACCATCGGGTGGAGTCGGATGGGGTCGGGTCGGGTATGACCGGGTGGAGTCGGGTCGAGTGAGGTCGGGTCAGGTTGAGTGGCATCGTTCATAACAGGCATATTTCGCAATGCGTAAACATATACAAAAATGGTATGTAAATTACGGGCGCGTTCAAGCACAACAGCAGCCATTGAAACCATACCCGTTCACACCTCGCGAGGTGACTAACTTTCCTGTCCAAATGTCTGTCCTGCTGTGTGTGTTGCATCGTAATGAAAGAAAATAGGAAATACTATCATGAACTGTATTTCCAAAACTCTTCCGAGATCGATGCAGCTATGCATTCGCTCCACGTACTGTTGTACCTCGAAACAATTCCCGAGCCCGGCTGCGTTATCTTTGGTGGCCATTTCGTTGCCAAAGCCGGATGACACATTTTGGCGAAGACAAGGTGAATTAAGAAACACATTTTCACGAGGAAAATCGTTCTTAATATAGTGCATTTACTGGAAGCCTTTGGATATTGACTAGAGAGAATGATATAGAAAGTTAATTGGTCCTGCCAATATTTTCCAAAGCTGCACACCTGCCAAGATTACTTTACAATGTTGGTTGGTGAAGTTCACATACGCTGATTGAACAAGGACACATTACACAGATTATGCACGAAATGTCGTGCTTACGCACCAATACTGCTCACATCCAAACAATAAACCGATGAAAATCAATGGGCGCTGTACCAACATTCGTGTTTGTGTCAAACACGCCTTAATTATGTTTGCAAACGATGGATTCGGGTTTCTTTTCAATGTGCAAGGGCCACGAAGCCTGTGAAGAAGGGCTTTAGCTGCTGACTTGTAAATCATACCAAATGTATCTAGAGGCTTCGAGGCTTCGAGACATGCTTAATCGGCATACTTCGATAGCTAAAAGAAAATAGGAAAAATTGTGTTTTGAATGAAATTGTGAGGGAGTTGGGTATTAACTAAAACTGTTTCTGAAAGGAATCTTGGGGGACAAGTTCCAAAACTGGAGAGAACAAAGTAGGTGTTCTCTGAAACTGTGGGGAAGAGGTCATGCCCCCACCAAAATCGACTAACTTTACACGCATGACTATTGAAGCGTGGGGAGCCACCTGAAATTGGTCCCGCTATGATGCCATGCATCGCACGTCAATGCAAGATCACCACAGCCAAACACCCAACCAATCACAGTGCCTATAGCATTTCATGGCTGACTACGGTTCCCATGGTTACCGCCGAAGTGACGTGTCATGGTCGGCGGATATTGACATACTGGTCTGACCGTACATGCGCCAAGTGTGCATTTCGACTACACGGAGACCGAATAATCACTACGTACACAAAACAGGACATACTATTTAATAAAATATTGCAGTGGATTGTCAACACAGTTGCGATAACATCCGGTTAATTTGGAGGTGTACCTAATCTGCGCATTATGAGACACCGAAATGTGTTGGGTGCGTTATGAGAGCGAATGCCAAGTAATTTTCCGATTTGTGGGGTGGAATAAGCTTATATCAATGGTACTGTCCCGAAAACATTATGACCATGATATCTATAGGATTTTCTTCGTGAAGATGCATACACTTCTGTCCCCACCATTCAGCAATTGTATTCTGTCATTTCAATGTGCGTCTTGCTTCTTGTCTGATGAATACGATCTAATGGACATGATTTTGAACATAATTTTGTGCCAAATTTCAATCACAACCCTGTCGATATCTTATTGAGCGGCAGACCCTCATAACATTAAGATGAAAACACTGTTTTAGGCAGTGCAACACAATCTATGTGATTATGGATCATCATTGATATCTTTTATGCGGGCTCAAAGGTATAGCAAACAAGCAGATAAATATCCAAATGAGGTGATGTGTAGAGAGTGGTGTGGGACATGCCCATTGGGGCTGTTCTCTGCAAGAAATTCTGTGTCGAAAGTATAGTCAATGCGGGTGAATATTTTAGACCTTCACTTTCCCACCATTTAAATATTGTCCGTTCCATTGGGGGTGCAAGGCTTCTTGACTCATTATCACTTTGTCCTGGTGGATTGGACCCCACCTGGTAAAAATCCGTGGCGACGCCACTGGCATATGGCATCAACAATATTGAGTCTATTTGGCTGCGTTGCACTGGAAGTAATGTCATGGATTGGACCATAAGATGATAAGAAGCTTAAACCTGTGATGCAGCTGAAACAATTTGGCTGTATAACAAACAAAGCTGACGTTAAGGTGATGGCGAGGCACCGGTGCCTTCACGATGGTCCAGGTAACCTTCGCATTGATCCAGATGTCTTTCAGGTCGGTCAAGGTGCTCTTGGTTCCTTCTCAGGATGTTGCATCAACCAGGCGCCAGCTATCCATCACTGGTTCACGTCCACAGCACCACCTAAGGGGACATTCATTCGCCGTGACACTGGCGACGAGAACTCTAATTTGCAGAGTGTTTCAAGTCATCACGGACAACTACCTACAGGGTGTCCAGGTGTGGCTTCTGTAAAAGCCCACGGCGATGAGTGACTTCCCAAGTGGCACCTGGGACTCGTTGGAGAGTAATTGGGCGAGCCCGGCAACAGGTGGCGCCTGACTTTACGTCGGGCTCGATGGGCCGTACTTTTGCGAGAGTAGAGTATGGCAGAGTAGAGTAGAGTAGAGTGGAGTACAGTAGAGTATAGTAGAGTAGATTAGATTAGAGTAGAGTATAGAAAGTAGAGTAGGGTAGAGTGGAGCAGAGTAGAGTAGAGTAGAGTAGAGTAGAGTAGAGTATCGCAGAGTAGAGTAGAGTAGAGTAGAGTAGAGGGAAGTAGAGTAGAGTGGAGTAGAGTGGAGTAGAGTGGAGTAGAGTGGAGTAGAGTGGAGTAGAGTGGAGTAGAGTAGAGTAGAGTAAAGTAGAGTAGAGTGGAATAGAGTAGAGAAAGAGAGAGGGAGAGAGAGGGGGAGAGAGAGAAAGAGAGAGAGAGAGAGAAAGAGAGAGAAAGAGAGAAAGAGAGAGGAAGAGAGAGAAAGAGAGAGAAAGAGAAAGAGAGTGAGAGAAAGAGAGAGTGAGAGAGAGTGGGAGAGTAGCTGAGACTTGTCGATAAATACTTAAATACTTTGGACAACTGTGCGAATATCTCTGACTCGTTGGGCTGTAGTCGGCGATGAGGGGATGAATTTCGGTGATCTCGGAGAGAAGTTCGAGCCGGTCAGACGACAGCGTATCGACAGAGAGTGGTCAGCACTCGCTGAGAGTACTTTTGGCTAGTTTGAAAGTGCCTGAAATTGTGAAAAAGGCTCGGTATAGCTCGAACTCGTCAACTAGCTTGAATTGGCTGGTTAGTAGCTAGAGCTGGCACGAGAGTAAAATATCGTCGCACAGGAGTACAGGATGTTCTGCCCGAGGTTCCATTCCCGTATAATACAAAAGGCTAGCGTCTCCCGGATCGTCGAATCTTGCTCGCAGTGTCGCAGTCACAATCGTTAAGCCTCGCTCGCACCGTTGCAGTCACAATCGTTGAGCATTGCTCGCACCGTCGCAGTCACAATCATTGAGCATTGCTCGCACCGTCGCAGTCACAATCGTTGAGCATTGCTCGCACCGTCGCAGTCACAATCGCTGAACCTCGCTCGCACCGTCGCAGTCACAATCGTTGAGTCTTGCTCGCACCGTCGCAGTCACAATCGTTGAGTCTTGCTCGCACCGTCGCAGTCACAATCGTTGAGCCTTGCTCGCACCGTCGCAGTCACAATCGTTGAGCCTTGCTCGCACCGTCGCAGTCAAGTCATTGAGCATTGCTCGCACCGTCGCAGTCACAATCGTTGAGCCTTACCACTACTCGCACCGTCGCAGTCACAATCGCCCTCGCTCGCACCGTCGCAGTCACAGTCATTGAGCCTTACTCGCACCGTCGCAGTCACAATCGTTGAGTCTTGCTCGCACCGTCGCAGTCACAATCGTTGAGCCTTGCTCGCACCGTCGCAGTCACAATCGTTGAGCCTCGCTCGCACCGTCGCAGTCACAATCGTTGAACCTCGCTCGCACCGTCGCAGTCACAATCGTTGAGCATTGCTCGCACCGTCGCAGTCACAATCGTTGAGCCTTGCTCGCACCGTCGCAGTCACAATCGTTGAGCATTGCTCGCACCGTCGCAGTCACAATCGCTGAGCCAACCCGTGCGGGGCGGCGAACCCAACAATCAGCAGCGTCACCCGGAGGCCAATCAGCGCCTGGCAGTCATCCGACGGCGACAGCAGAAGCTGCGCAGCTGACGCGGCCACGTCAGGGCTGAACTGATGTGACGCGAGTGATGTGAACATCATCATGTGAACATCATCATCTCCAGCCATCGCACATCGTAGTGGAGTCATAAAGTCATAAAGTCATAAAGTGTTAAGGCTTAATAAGGGCCACAAGGGCCCATCTGGGTCAAGCCTGTCTAGAAGATATTAGAAAGTACATGTTCACACCTATCAATTCCAAACCCATGCAATCCCTCCACCTGTGCCACCACAGCCAATCTCATCAGTATGACATCGCAAAGGAAGTTGCCAAATCCACTGCTAGGTACACCCCATATAGTACAACATAATACTAGCATAATGTTATACCCTATATAGCTAGTGAAAATACTCAATATCCCATGCATCACAAGTTAGAATTCAAAAAACAACATTTTCCTGTCTAAAAAATTATCCACCCTACTTTTAAAGACATTCAATGAGGGACTCCCCACTGCATCAGCAGGCAGCCTATTCCATTGGTCAACAACCCTTTGACTGAAGACCTGTTGTCGTTTAACTGTCCTGCACCTCATTTTGTCTAACCTGAATTGATGACCCCTATGGGATACTCTAAACTGCAGAGCATCATTCAAATTGACCTGATCTAGCCCTCTAACAATTTTGTACATTTCAATCATGTCTCCCCTTAATCTCCTATACTTGAGTGAGTACATATCTAATGCATTAAGCCTTTCTCCATATTCTAAGTTACTTAATCCACTGACGAGTCTAGTGGCTTTGCGCTGGACTCTTTCTAACATATCTATATCCTTTTCTAGGTAGGGGCTCCATGCTTGTACAGAGTACTCCAAGTGGGGCCGCACATATGCTAAGTACAGCTTTTTCATGACTTCCCTGCTCTTATATTTCACACTTCTATTAATGAGTCCCAGCATTCTGAGTGCCCTATTTCTAGCTGAGATACATTGTTTTTCTGCTTTAAGGTCTTTTGAGACCAACACACCTAAGTCCCTTTCCTCTTCAATAACATCCAGTTCCCTCCCTCCCATTTTATAACTGAATGTCTCGCCTGCAGACCCTATATGCATAACCTTACACTTATCATAGTTGAAAGTCATCTGCCATTGATCAGCCCACTCTTTTAGGTCGTCCAAATCTAGTTGAATATTACTAGATTGATCTCTGCTGTTAGCCACTCCTACCAGCTTGATGTCATCAGCAAATTTGAACACTCTATTCCTCAGCCCTACTTCAATGTTGTTCACAAAGATGATAAAGAGGAGGGGCCCTAGAACAGAGCCCTGTGGCACTCCACTCAGAACATCTTTCCAACCAGATTTACATCCATTCAATACTACCCTTTGTTTCCTTCCCTGCAACCATGCTTCAATCCAATGTAGAACTTTTCCTACAATCCCATGTTGTTGTAATTGATGAATTAACCTTCCATGTGGAACTTTATCAAAAGCTTTGCTAAAGTCCAAGTACACAACATCCATCCTGCTTTCATTGTCTACTTCTTTGGTAACATACTCAATGAACTCCAATAGGTTAGTTAAACAAGACCTTTGAGATCGAAATCCATGTTGAGTATCCCTTAAAAGGTTGTGCCTATCAAGATGAATCTGAACATTCTGTTTAACCAGCTTTTCTAGTACTTTGCAAACTAATGAGGTCAAACTGACTGGCCTGTAGTTTCCTACACTCTTCCTATTTCCCTTTTTGAAAATTGGTACTACACTTGCATTTCTCCAATCTTCAGGTACTTCTGAATACTCCATAGATCGCCTGAAAATGATACCTAGGGAGTTGCTAAAGCTTTAGCACACTCTACTAAGATCCTAGCATATATTTCATCTGGTCCGGAAGCTTTATTAGGTTTTATATTCTGCAACTGCTTCTCTACGGCTTCTGTAGTTATTGTAAGATCCTCCAGCATATCACCTGCCATGGCATGGCCTACAGATGTTCCTATTGTACCAGAATTATCTTTAGTGAAGACTGATGAGAATTGCTTGCTTAGGGATTCCACAATGTCGCAATCATCAACCACTATTTCCCCATCTACCTCCAGTGGTCCTACACTACACTTTTTAGCCTTAAATTTATAGAAGCTAAAGAATCTCTTAGCATTACCTGCTGAACATTCTCGAGCAAAGTTGATTTCAGCAAGTCTTTTAGATGCTCTAACACACCTCCTAACTTTATTTCTAGCTATTCTATATGATTCTAGGTTTAACCCAGAGTTAGTATCTTTTAGTTTCTTGAATGCTTGTTTCTTTGAGTCCAGTAATTGCTTAACTTCCCTAGTCAGCCACGAAGGGTGCTTAACCCTGTTTGATCTAATTTGCCTACTGGGAATGAACCTATCCTGACCCTGAAATAGCTTATCTTTTATCATTGTCCACATTTCATAAGCATCTAAGCCATTCAATATGACTTCCCAATTAATTTCACTTAGGAAGCTCCTGAACTCACTGTAATTCCCTTTGTAAAATTCGGAATCAATGTTCTGTTGGTTGCTACCCTTCCAACATATAATGAGAAGCGTATAATGTTGTGATCACTATTACCAAAGGTCTCTCCTACGTTAACATTTTGCACAAAATTTTCCTCATTAGTAAGCACTAGATCTAATATTTTATTTTCCCTTGTAGGCTCGTGTATCATTTGAAAGAAGAAATTGTCCTCAAAACAAGCCATGAAACATCTTTCTGATTTGCTTACACCTATTGTTTTGTTTCCCAATCCTGCTATGTTGAAATCCCCCAACAAAATAGTTCTCTCCTGTACTCTCCTACTTATCTCTTCCTGCATCAGCCTGTCAGTGTTTTCATTCTGGTCTGGAGGTCTATAGAATGCCCCAATCCTAAATTTTGTTCCATTCTTCAGAATTATATCTAACCACAAAGATTCTACTCCTGCACTATGTACTCCATCCTCTATGGAATGACATTTCATTACTTGCCTAACATACAAGAGAATGCCACCTCCTATCCTTGCCTCTCTTTGATAGGCATGCATGTTGTAGCCTGTCAATTCAAATTCTTGCAAGTTGTCTCCAAACATGCTTTCGTTAACCCATGCTTCTGTTATGCACACCAAATCTAGCTGTTCAGACAACATATATGCATGCAGTTCCCCAATTTTGTTCCTAACACTTCTGGCATTGACATAAAAACATGATAAATTATTCCTTCCATTGCTTGCTATGCTTCTCTCTTTATCAGCTACATCCCCCCATGTCCTGCCTAGTTTCCCTGTTTCCTGTTGAGAGCCTCTCATACCTATTGCTGAGCAATTCCACTCCTCTCTTGCTCAGATGTAATCCATCTAAAGCAAACATCTCCGTCCTCCCCCAAAACTCCCCCACAAATCCAAGAACTGCACCCCAAGCTCCTTACAAATGTTGGCCACCCTGGTATTGAGCCCAATGGCCCTCGAATACCACTCCATGCTTGCATGGACCATAGGGAGGATGGATGTCACCACTCCTCTTTTCCTACTTCCTGCTAAACTACCTATCAAAGCCCTATAGGCTTTCATTGTTTCCTCTGTATTATTTTTTCCTACATCGTTAACTCCAACCTGCACAATTACCGTTGCACCCTCTCCACTTCCCCTCATTACTCCCTCCAGCCTATCCCTAACATCTTTCACCTGCGCTCCCGGGTAGCAAACACGCATCCGTCTGCTGGGGTTCTTGCTACAAAATGTTCGATCCATGTACCGAACCCTGGAATCCCCTATGACTAAAACCTCTCTCTCCATCTCTATCTTCAGCCATCTGGTCATCCCCACCTCCGTCCCTCTCATCATTACCTTCCCTCTCCTCCAGTGCATCAAACCTATTTTTAATTGGGACGCCCATGTCCACCTTCCTTAGCGCCAGTCGGGTGCTATGGCGCCTTGCCACCTTCCAACTGCCACCATCCCGACCAAGCCATCCGAACTCCCATCAGTCCTCCGCTCGGGCACCCGAGTTGCCTGGCTGGCACCTCCCATGATGGGTCCCGCCACCAAACACTTCAAGCGCTCCACCTCCCCCGTTAACATATCTAACCTCTTACTCAAGTCCCCAATGATTCCCACACACTTACAATTCCCACAGTCTCCTTCCATTTTTGTTGTTGTTTTTTTTCTTTCTACTCTTAGTACTAAGTCTAGTTACTGTAAGCTTGTAAGCCTACAAGTATCTACTGTAATATATCTACAGTAATACAGTAATATAGCCTATAAGTATCTACAATACACTATAATCCCGTATAATTACACTAGATATGAAGATACCTACTGTAATTTATGCCCACTATTTTAGTCCTAAAATCTATCTTAAACTTACACACCAATTTGACACAAACTTATTCACTACAGAAGCCTACACTATAGAATTATACACTCTAGAATTACACACTACAGAGCTCACACCACACAAATATACACCACTGAATCAAACACTGTAGTACCCGTCCACAACACCCAACAATCCTGCAGTTACACTAGGATATGAAGATATACCTAGTGTAATGCTATGCCTACTATCTTAGTCTTAAAATCTATCTTAAACTTAAACACCAAATTGACACAGCCAACACCCTTAGAACTTAACAAAATGGCGCTGGGCAGCCTCCCTGGGTTAATATAGCCTAATTTGCTGGTCAAAAATACTTATTTGATAAAAACTGTTGAAATATACGCTCAGAAGCAACCGCTAAATATCTATACACAATTTATCCCAGTACACCGTCCTTTTCCGCAACACTTAGCTCGTATGTAGTAGCCCCACCAAACACGTGTTTCTCCTCAACGCCTGGCGGCAGACAGTGATGAAGATGTCAGATGTGGTGTTCTGTAAACAGAATGTGTTTGGGTACCCTGCTTCCCCCACCTCTAGGTCGGTCCAATATCCAAACAGGCCATGTATCCAAATGCCAATTTTTCATGATTCCATAACATTCACATGCACTGGAAGTTTTCAGGTAGGTTGGTAGTATTTACCTTTGTGGTAGGTCTGTAGGACCTAGGTAGGTAGCAGAGCCAAACATATTTGCATTCCTTAATTAAAACTTTGAATGCCACTTTCACCACATACATAACAAAAGACTGGTATTCATAAATGATGGACCTTTCTGTGCAAAATATGAGCTGATCCAATTGCAAAGTCTGACATCTGTGTATGGAGCCTACTTGCACCATTTTATCCATTTCTGCCATTTTAGGGTTCCAAGAGCAGCCTGCTTGAGAAAACCACCAGGAGGCTACCTCCAATATGTTTTGTCATTACATCATAATTTTCTGGTGGCTACTAATAGACTTGTACCACACCTACAGTGAAGTAATCCTGCATAACCACATTTTGTGTTCTGAATACAGCACACCACTAAAAATAATTGTTTTAAGTTTCCTCATTACAAGTGATTGGAGGCTTTTATTTTCATGTTCAGTAAGCACTCTAGATCACTGGTCCAGCCATACAGAAGCAGCAGTATGTGCCTATTTGTTGCATGATGTCTGCGTTCATAACCCCCTCCTTCCCTTATCAATATGTAGGTAAATACGTCCCCGAGCGTTTCGTTGCCTTTTCCGGCAATGGCAAAGTACATATGCAGATCCAGCAGCATCCAGGCATAACTGCAATTTCGGTATCATCCACTGTTTGGGCATGGCTCGTACTTAGCCAAATGCAGCCAATACCGGATTAAACTGTCCTAACACGCGTTCCTCCTGATACTGACTGGCACTTAGCCGACTTGATAGCGGCGCCAGAACCGATAGTGCAGCTCGAAGCATAGAAGTTAATATTTTATTTTTTTTTAATTTTTTTTTTTTTTTTATTTTCTTAAAAATTTTTAGTTTTTATTCCCTAATATATTTATTTGGGTGTAAATATTTTATTTAGTTTTTATTTTTAAACCCTCTTATTAAAGTAAAAAAAGACCCCGAAAGATTGCGTTACTTGAAACCTTCAACCTTCTAAAAGGTATTTTAAGAAAAAACCTTCGTTTGTTTGGGAGCACGGAGGTCCTGGCTACATGAGCCAACTATTGCGTGAAAAGAAAAAAGGGGAACCCTTTCTTTTTTTTTCTCCTTGTAAACGGGGTAACTGTGGTATAACGCTAGTAGGACATTGGCATGCAAGTTAGTCCATTCGTTGTATTGCCTTATTAATGTCATGGTATTGCAATAGACACTTTAGACAACTCAGGTAAAATTTATGCGAAAATGAGTCACACTTTAGTCTTGCTTAGTCCTACCTTAGTATTTTCTTAGTCACGGACGATTTTGCCTTGGCATCATCTTAGTTGGCCAGTTAAGATAACTAATCTTTCCTCAGTTAAAATGTGTGCCAGTGTGTCGTTTGCTTCCCCGGAGTTTTCCGCATTAACCCGTCCCGTTTCGGGGGTCTTCAACCGCCCCCTCAGGTTTTTCGCGGATAGCGGACGAACGGCTCACGGTAGCGCGGCCAAATTTGGCATACCTTTTTCCACATCCATTTGACATGCTGATTCAAAATTTTTAGGTCAGGTCATCTAGGATCAACGAGATAGTCAAGGTCAAGTGAGGTCACCTCCAAAAAAGTTCAGCCAGTCGTCACGCTTTAACGGATACAGATATTTTAATGAACCTTTCAGCGTTTGCTTATCTTTATGGGTGCAACAAAACGTACGAGTGGAATTTTTTCTTTCTTTTTTTCCGTTTTTTACTACACACAAATTTTGCGTATTTGCCAAATTGCATATCAAATACAGGATTCTGACTAAAGTAACCATTTTGTATTATGTAAATTTGACTTCGAACAACGTTTCTCGGTCTGCTCTATCCACTGGAAAAGGAAAATTAAAGAAAACTTGAAAACTCAGTTTTGAAATTTCCACAAAAAAAAATTTGGGGGCCAAAAGAAATAATAGTCCTCGTCGATTTCGCTATCTTTTTTTAATTCCAAATATTTTTTTTCATATATCCCACAAAATGAACTCTCCAGGGTCAAAGACAATGTAAGTCGTGAAAATTCGGGAAAATCTAGCCCTCCTGGTGACGTCACTTTTTGGGGGAATTCTTTGGAGGATGGACCTGGATCCTACTCGTCGAGCGCTTTCCGATGACACCTCTTTCGTTTTCGTGGGGTGCTTAGTTTGGATTTTAGAGGGGTCTTTAACCCCCCCAAGACGGCGTGTGAGGATTTGATCGGAAAGACGGCACGGGTTAATTAAATCTAACAAAATGTTCCAAACGTGCCGCATGGGAATGTCATACATTGCTTTGTCTGAAGTAACGAGGACTTTCATTTTTCGTAAAGAGGTTTATGTATTTTGCACGTAATGCTTATACGTAAGGCCTTGCCAGTACACATCCAGCATACGTAACATACATCTAATCTAAACCAATGACGTTTCCAAGAGCAAAATACATCACAATGATGGTGATGTGATCAGAATACAACATCACCATTGTCAGCCCCACGAGGACGGAATGTCACATCACCATTGTCAGCCCCACCAGAACAGAATATCACATCACCATTGTCAGCCCACCAGAGCAGTAATGTCACATCACCATTGTCAGTCCCACTAGAGCAGAATGTCACATCACCATTGTCAGCCCCACCAGATCAGAATGTCACATCACCATTGTCAGTCCCACCAGAGCAGAATGTCACATCACCATTGTCAGCCCCACCAGAGCAGAATGTCACATCACCATCGTCAGCGGTGGTCAACTGGTGGATGGCCATTGTTTCCAGCTGCCAGCGGTGCCGCCTCACTCTGTCTGGCGGCCGGGCCGCCGGCAGCCGTTTCCCCCAGCTGCCAGCGGTGCCACGTCACTGTACTCCGGCCGCCGGGCCGCCGGCAGCCGTTTCCCCCAGCTGCCAGCGGTGCCACGTCACTGTACATCCGGCCGCCGGTGCCGCACATGCAACTCGTTTCACCCAGCTGCCAGCGTGCCAGTCATCGACTCCACGGCCGCCGGGCCGCCGGCAGCGTTTCCAGCTTGCCGGCGGCGACACGTCACTGTTACTTGTGGGGGGTGTTCGGCCCCGGACCGCCGGCAGCCGTTTCCCCAGCTGCCAGCGGTGCACTAGCGTCACTCTTGATCTACGGCCGACTAGGGTGCGGCAGCGTTTCCACCCAGCTGCCAGACAGTGCCACGTCACTGTACTCCGGCCGCCGGGCCGCCGGCAGCCGTTATCCACTGCTGCCAGCGGTGCCACGTCACTGTACTCCGGCCGCCGGGCCGCCGGCAGCCGTTTCCCCCAGCTGCCAGCGGTGCCACGTCACTGTACTCCGGCCGCCGGGCCGCCGGCAGCCGTTTCCCCCAGCTGCCAGCGGTGCCACGTCACTGTACTCCGGCCGCCGGGCCGCCGGCAGCCGTTTCCCCCAGCTGCCGGCGGCGACGCCCAGACATCCGGCCGTAGATGCTGCAACTTGGCGGCAAATTTCATTCGGACCCTATATCGCCGGCCGCCAGCCATCGACCCACTGGCCGTGCTGGGGTGGGGGTGGTTCCGGCTCTGCACGCTGCAGACAGTGACATTGGTGTAGGGTGGGGTACACTAGGGTAGCTATTGATCTACTGCGGTACTGGGGTGGGGCTGGTTCCGGATCTACATGCTGCAGACAGTGACATTGGTGTAGTGTGGGGTACACTAGGGTAGCTATTGATCTACTGCTGTACTAGGGTGTGGGTGTTTCCGACTCCGACTCCGACTCCGACTCCGACACGCCGCAGATAGTGACAACGGTGCATGGCGAGGGACACTAGAGCAGCGACACTGGTATATGGTAGGACTATGCTAGGGCGGCGATACTAGTGTAATGTAGCGACACTGGAACATGGCAGCGATGCTGGTGAGGGGCAGGGACCAGGTAGTGGACGTGGTGGACTGGTGCAGTTTAGGACCATGGTGTCGATCTGTCTTCATAGCGGAGGTCCTGTCACACTGGAGAAACACAGAATATTCATGTTCTGGCAACTCCAGTGGAATATTGATGGGGGATTGTGGAGGCAGTTTTATCAGCCAGATCTTACATTGTAAATCGGAAGAAGAACAAGCTAGCAAATGAGACACTTGTCACAGATACCTGTAAAAACGCTGCCTGGGGCGACCTTTGAAAAAAATTATATTTCCGGATTTGTCAAATCTCCCGCAATTGCCGCTATAGTTCCCCAGCGCCACTACTTGCATATACTTCTGCAATGAACTTCTACCCCTTCTACCGGTAAGCATTCCAGCTATAAGTTTTCAAGTCATCCAGCTAATTATTTTTCAACACTGGCTGCAAGACATGGTCAGGAACGGCCACACACTTCCGACGATACAAACGACAAAACTCAAACATGCCAAGATATGGCAAAGCTGGAGAAGTACATCCGGCATGCCCACCTAACTCGTCCAACGCGTTCAAACTACGCGTGACGTGAAAAGCCCTGAAGTCAGCTTCAAATTTTCCAGTGTGAGTTTGAGGCCACCTTCTTGCCGTGTGACACGCTTTTTCCAGTCACGTGCTCAGCGTCGACCGCTGATGATGCCGCATTGCCCAAACTCCCAGTTGTCGGTAGCCATGCAACTCAGGGAGGGCGTAATACACGAGTTCGTTTTTGTATTCTTACAGCAGAGTTAGTCAAACATAAAGTTACAACTGTCGTAGTTCGTTTTCGCTAGTAGTACGTGGATACTTGTACAGTTATGCGTCTTATATCTGAAGAAACATGCATCGAGGCCTATGTAAATGCAAGAAACTGTGCGAAAGGCAGCTTATTCAAACGCATGCAATTGCAACCCAATGACATATCAATAAGACAAACAGCAGGGAGAAGAATTCAAACCTTGCCTGTAATAACTGGGCATAGTCAAGAATACAGGACGTGGGGACGTGAATCCCCCCCCCCACTTCGAAGACAGCAGTTGACAACAACGCAGCTGGCAACACCCAGCGCAGAATGCGTAACGAAAGGCACACAATGAGCCATTTTGGCCGGTGCTGTTGGGCATATTTCATGTTTTGTGCCACTTCTGTGCGCCATGTAGCCCGCTCCACCCACTTGAGCAGCTCGCACAGCAGGACGGCGGCACTGAAGCTGGCCAGTTGCCACCTTTATCCCTGCCGGATTTGCATTTAGATTACACGCTCCACTGGGATGCCCATATACCACTCTCTGCATTTATTTCCACTTCATTTAGAGTCGAATAAAGGCGGATTTCTCGCCTTCAGCAGCTCTATAGCCGGCTGATGTGCCTTTTTACCATTGAAGTGTCGACAGTCGAGTTTTATTTGATTACCCGAGTTTGCCCGAAGTTCTAGGCCACCAGAAATGCACTGCCTGGTTGGCAGGAAGTTCGAGAAAAAATGGCGTCTGTCGCAGGGCTGAATTGACAATGCCCTTTGTTGTCGGACAGGTCATGTTTGGACAGAGGCTCGGGAACGGCGTGTAAGCCAGGACCAATTCTCAACGACCTCAGCACAGGGCTGTAACATATACTATTGCACGGACATGACCAGTCATTGATTACGATGACCATCAAACGCGAAGTAGTCAACTAACCGTGCATGTAAACATGTCGTTTAAGTTGTGTGCGATACAAATTCCGGTAAAACAGTTCCCGACTTAATGTTGGAACGAAATCGACGAAGAAGAAGCAATCAAATTCCACGTCATGTATTCACGTAGATCAAATATACAATATTTGATCAATGCTTTGAGCACCCTGAACAGCACCTTGAGACATGTTTAGCACTTCGCACGGTTGTTGGTTCAAACCACTATTTATAACTAGAATAGGGTGGCGAATGGTGAACTTCTGCGTCCGATGATATAAGAGAGGATTACGTGGGAATCTAAGGGGCCATGTCTATCCTGAAATCGGATCAGGTCAAGCCGTTACCAACGTTTACAGGGACCAAGCGGAGTTTATATTACGGTTAGAAAATAATTCGTTAAGTATCACTTAACAGCTATGTGGTAAGAACGCTAATAAGGCAGCTCCAGACGCAGGTTAATATAGTGACTCGGTTCCAGACACAGACATGGGACTATCTACCGCAGTAACGCCACAGCCACACCAACCTCACCCCAGCGACGTCACAGACGCACCAACCGCACACCAGCGACGTCATAGCCACACCAACTCACCCCGCGACGCCACAGACGCACCAACCTCACCCCAGCGACGTCATAGCCACACCAACCTCACCCCAGTGACGTCACAGACGCACCAACCGCACCCCAGCGACGTCACAGACACAGCGACGAGTCATCATTACCTCCGGGTTGTGGGTGTGGGTCATCAGTCAGCCGGACACGGTACCACGGCGCCGCCGGCCACCCCACCCCAGCATTAGCCGTCAGCTGGACGACACTCGAGTCGCCGTCGGCACCGACAGCCGACGTCACGGCCGGCGACGGCGCCGACCAACAATACATTGGTGGTCTTGGTGTGCCGGTAATGAACGCGCGAACTGACGGCCGATCGTTACCCTTTGGCTGAAGGACCCGCACAGAGGTGACGTAAGCTCTCCGGGGGAAGTGTGGCGTACTAATGGCGAGGGAGAAGCAGTGTGCGCAGTACGAAGATTAGAGAGAGAGAGGAGGAGAGAGGGGGAGACAGAGTTAGGACAGAGGCAGCAAGAGAAGGTGGAGAGAAAAAGATAAAGATGCAGAAAAAGACAGAAAGTTGGAGAGAAAGAGAGAAGGAGAGAAAGGGGACCGAGACAGAGATCGAAATAAAGACCGACGCCAAAACTAGAAGAAAAGAAGAGAAGTTTACTGTGAAAATGCTGGTGTTGTTGCTCAAATTGAGTAAATTTGAGGTTGAGCTTACTAAAAATTTTAGCGACAACACCAGCATCTCCACAGTAGGCTTCGCTTCTTTTCTTTTCTTTTCTTTTTCGTCGGTCTTTCTTTCGATCTCTGTTTCTCTCCCCCTTTCCGTCGTTCTCTTTTTCTCTCCATCTTTCTGTCTTTCTGTACGTCTCCATCTCTTTCTCTCCACTTCTGCTCTCTCTGTACTGTCTCTGTCTTTCTCTCTCTCACTCTTGCTCTCTTTCTCTAGCTACTCCCCTCTTTATCTCTCACTCTCTCTCTCCTCTCCTTCCCTCTCTTTCTCTTTCCCTGTTTCCCTTTCTGTCCAAATCATCTAGTGATCTGCCGCCATTTAGCCACCACCATGCATACTGCCATCATCGGTCTTGTATATGTTATCTCTACTCTATAAATGTTTTGTCGTGATTGTCACGTCATGTGTGCATAATTCAAATCGTGAACGTAATGTAATTTTTTAACCATATCGAAATACAATGAACTGATGACGACCCCGAGATGGGACTGAAACTGTTTTTCGCAAAAGAAACTTTTGACTACGCGCTCTAATTAACCGTGATCGCAATTGCGATATTTAACCTCGCGATCCTTAGGTCGCGATGTAAGAAACGTAGGCCAAGTGAAGTCAGAGTGTTTTCGAAAACGTCTGGAACGATTATCAAAAAGCACTATTGTTGCACCCGGTTGTTGGGGGGGGGGACTATAAATTCAGTTTCGACATCAAAACTAACCCGAAGGGACTCAGACACCGAAAAAGGGCATCTAGACTGAAACTTGGTCAGTGACCCCCTATCACTTGCATGGGTAATTTGCACCTTTGCAAGTGTGCCAGGTGAGTAGTCTCCTACGCTACAAAATTGAACATTTACAATTTAAAATAATAAGTGAGGTTAATTGCCAATAATTGGCTACATTAAAGGAAAACGCCTGACACTGTATGCAACAATGATCCAGTCACTCATAATATATCTCGAATTTGCACACTATTCGATTGGCCAAGGATACACTGTTGGCTACGCCAAGCTACGCGAGCACGAGGGTCATCTCGTTTTGTGGTCGTAAGACCCCTGATAAAACTACACGAAACCCCAGATTAGAATCGCTTTGCGACGAGGTAGCGACCCGAATTTGAACTGCTCTATCTCTGTGGTTTTAACAAACCTAACTTACAATTGCTGATGCCATGTGTCCTTCGAATATCGGAATGCTCGCACATTTTCAAGGTGACGTTTTCAAACGACTTATGAGTAAACATATGAACAAAATTACCGGGGGAGGGGCAAATTAGTACGCCTCCGGCAACTCCCCCCATCTTTTTCCAGCGCGAGGGATAAATCAATGTGTTTGTGACATGATTAGTGCCCGTTTTGTGCGGACTCCATAACAAATATAATCTCGTTGATTGGTGTCATGTCTGAAGAAAATGTAAATAATACACTGAACACGCCGATATATTTCACGCTCCAAATTGTGTAATGTAATGACGAAAACACGCCCAGATAGATACAAGCATTAACACTTCTAAAACGCGAACTTCGCTTGAAGCAATGTAAAGGAAAAGTGAGCAGGAAACAACAGAACAGGCAACGATCATACATCTCTTCAAGTACCTCCAGAGATATCATCGGACAACCTTGCTCAGCCTACGATGACAGGCTTCATAGGTGGGTTGTCAACTGGGATGGTCCGTATTATTGCAGAACGTCGCAGTACGTGCAACAGTGTGTCTCTGACGCCACCAACTATGTGATGTACCAGTCTTCGACTGACGCGTCCTTGACATGGCCAGCTTTGTGGTATCTCAGTATTCTACTGATGCGTCCCTGACATGCCCAGCTTTGTGATGTCACAGTATTACTTCATTGACGGTCCCTGACATGACCAGCTCTGTGGTATCTCAGTATTCTACTGATGCGTCCCCGACATGACCAGCTCTGTGGTATCTCAGTATTCTACTGATGCGTCCTTGACATGACCAGCTCTGTGGTATCTCAGTATTGTACTGATGCGTCCCTGACATGACCAGCTCTGTGGTATCTCAGTATTGTACTGATGCGTCCCTGACATGACCAGCTCTGTGGTATCTCAGTATTGTACTGATGCGTCCCTGACATGACCAGCTCTGTGGTATCTCAGTATTGTACTGATGCGTCCCTGACATGACCAGCTCTGTGGTATCTCAGTATTCTACTGATGCGTCCTTGACATGACCAGCTTTGCAATGGCTCAGTCTTCCACTGACGCGTCCATGACATGGCCAGCTTTGGGGCAGGGATGGCCGAGTGGTTAAGGTGTCGGGCTATGAGTACGAAAGGTTCCGGGTTCGACTCTAGTGCCACTCAGGACATTTCCCAATTCCGCGGCCCGCCGGCGAAACAGTGTGGGCGGCGCCATTGGCCGTGAATGTGCATAAAGTGTGTCGTGAGCCAACCAATAAACAAACAAGCATGACCAGCTTTGTGATGTCACAGTCTTCCATTGACGCGCCCCTGACATGGCCGACTTTGTGATGTCACAGTATTCCACCGATGCGCGGCGACACCACCGCACCAGATCCACCACGCCACCACACGACCACACACAACCAGCCTGGACCAGCATCACGACTCCACAGCCACCTTGACACATCCCACAACCAGCACACAACCACACCACAACCACTGACCACAGCCATACGCCCCTGACAGCAGCTTGATGCACAGCCCCACCGATGCGAACCAACTGATGCCGATGCCTGTCCACTGGGAGAACTCGGCCAGCAACCATTCGGGACGACTCGGAACACGGTAAACCACTGACTGAAGCCCCCTCTCCCACATCCCTTTCCTGTCACTTATGCTTTGTCTAGGTGGTTCAGTGGAACGCCCACGATTCCATAATTATTTCAGCCAGATTCCCATCTGCAATGCATTGCTGACGGAGCGCATATGCACCATATTTTGTCTTCATACCGAAGAGCACGGCAAGACCCGACGAGTTCCAATTAGTTTTGGAATAGCAAAACAAACGCATCAGGCTCGGCAAGACCACAGCACATTGTCTGGTTAGTTAGTTAGTTATTTGGGTTTTAGGGCGCATCAACTGCAGTGGTTATACAGCGTCCATACAGCACATTGTCTGATCAAATCCTATGCCCTTCGCTGATTCACTGCTATGGGCGACGGTGGCCATTTGGGCGGTTCTATTTTGAACCTTCCCTCCTGTTCAGTGTTCATGTACCGCATCAGCTGGTAATGCAAGCTGAAGGTCACACATGGTAAGAGTTCCGAATCGCATCCTATGCTGAAGCATCAGCTCGGCGCTGCAGATGATGGCGTGTGAGTTGAAGACCTCACCTGATGTTAAGACCTGCAGATGATAAAGTGTGACTTGTGAGTTGCACCTGGTCCCGAAGTGTGAATTGAAAGCCGTACCTAATCCTGAGGTATCAGCTGATAGTCACATTGAGACAGTATATCACATAGGGCGCTGGATGTGTATTACTGATGGGAACCACTGAAGACCAGCTGTGGCAGTGGCGAGCTCAGCGAGACAGCGTCCACAGCACCTAATACATGATCTATATATGACTTAATA